>CAUYPK010090239.1:0-13708 GCA_963574355.1 Loris lydekkerianus
GGAGTATAAGGATTCAGGATTTTTAACCATTTACATGTTTAGCTAATGGAACTAAGCTGAGACCTGTCATTATTTTTAAAAGGAAGACTTTGCCTAAAAAGGTCAAATTCCCACCAGGACTTACAGTGCACGTACTTGAAAAAGGCTGGATGGATGAGGACGGAACAAAAAAATGGCTGGAAGAAATTTAGAACGCACGACCAGGAGCAGCCTTGAGGGAAAAAACCATCGTTGCTGGTTTGGGATATGTTCAGAGCTCACACATCTGATGACATAAAAAAACTGGCAAAGTCATCTCAGGTTACTTTGGCCGTTATTCCTGGTGGGCTTACATCTGTATTGCAGCCCCTAGATGTGTGTTTAAATAAACCCTTTAAAGACTGTGTGCGAAAGATGTGCCATGAATGGATGTCATCTGGTCAAGCCCAACTGACAAAAGTCGGAAATCTAAAGAAGCCTGACATAGAACTGATAGCAAAGTGGGTTCGTGATGCATGGGAAGAGATTCCAGAGGAAATGGTGCAACAGGCCTTCAAGAAATGCGGCATTAGTAATGCAATGGATGGCAGTGAAGACTGTGCTGTGTATGAGACCGACAGCAGTGATGATGGTATCTCCAAACTCAGTGATGATGACAATGTCTATGCTGATACCCTCACATCAGATACAGCTGAAGCTCTGTTTGGACATACAGTGATGATGAGGAGGAATCCAGTTTTGAAGGATTTTAACCTTTGTGATTTAGCTTGATTACCTGTTAAGCTACGGTTTTCTGCACTTTATTGAAAGTTTTAAAGTTGTTGTTCCTAGTTTACAGTTTTTCTTTAGCAATAAATATTGAAAAGCATTTAACCTACTGATTCTTCAATTATTGTAATTGTTTTGGGTATATATTTTTATTTTTGAAATTTACCAGTGGCTGCTGCATTTTCCACCTTGACTTATACTTGAGTCACTAAGTTTTCCCAGTTCTTAGGGTAAAATTAAGGGGGTCGGCTTATACTTGGGTTGGCTTATACTCGAGTATATACGGTATATTAAATTAGTATAGTATCGTGTACATTCATAAAAGACTAGAATACACTAAAAATCTCAAGAGTGGTTTTCCAGGGTATTGGAGTTTTAATTTTCTTCTTTATGCATTTATACATTTCTAATTTTCTATAATTACTTTACTTTTAAAAACAAGAAAGTGAAAAGAACAAAATTACTTAAAAATGTAATAGTTATGGATAAGCTGCCCTTATTAATGTCACACTATACCAATATATAAATTATGTGACAGTTTTGTGTTCATGAATTCCCACATTTTTATTTCTAAGATGCATGGTAAAAGTAGTTTTTGGTCCCAATCTCCTACCAAAGTGAACCGACTGGAATTTCTCAATCAAGAAGTTGGAGTTGGGGCTGGGTGCGGTGGTTCACGCCTGTAATCCTAGCACTCTGGGAGGCCAAGGTGGGTGGATTGCCTGGGTTCAGGAGTTTGAGACCACTCTGAGCAAAGTGAGACCCTATCTCTACTAAAAATAGAAAAACTAACTGGGCATTGTGGTGGGCACCTATAGTCCCAGCTACTTGGAAGGCTGAGGCAAGAGAATTGTTTGATTCTAAGAGTTTGAGGTTGCTTTGAGCTGTGATGCCTTGGCATTCAACCCCAGGGCGACAGAGTGAGACTCTGTCTTACAAAACAAAACAAAAAAGAAGTTGGGGTTATTTATTATTATTATTATTTTTTTTTTTTTGCTTCAGATAAAAGACTGAGAATAGAAAATTTAAGACTAGCTCTAACACCTATTCTCTGAAGTAATATTTCTGACACTTGAAAATTTTTTTTTTATTTTTGGACACTCTTTGGCATTTATCCCAGAGAAATGAAATTTATGTTTATACAAAAAAACTGTACATGGATGCTCACAGTAGCTTTGTTAACAATAGCCGAAAACTGGAACAAGCCCTGATGTCCTTCAAAAGGTAAATGGTTTAACAAACTACGATGTATATACACAATCAACAACAAAAAAATTATTGATCAGGTAACAACTGAATCTCTGGGGAATTATACTAAGTGAAAAAAGAAGTCAATCTCAAAAAGTTACATACTGTATGATTCCATCATTTATATAACATTTTTGAAATGACAACATTTTAGAAATGAAAAATAGATTAGTAGTTGTCAGGGATTAGGGACTGTGATTAGGAAGGGGAAACAGTAAGAGGCAAGTGGTTATGAAAGAGTAACATGAGGGATGTTTGTCATTATGGAAGCGTTTAGTACCTTGATGGTAGTGGTGAATAAACAAACATACACATGATAAAATGCTATATAATTAAATACACACAAAGTGCAAGTAAAACTGGGAAAATTTGATTAAGATTGGTAGATGGTATCTCTACCAGTATCTTTGTTGTGGTATTGTTCTATAGCTTTGTAAAATGATACCACTGAGGCGTACAGTGTGAAGGGTACACAGGACCTCTCTGAATTATTTTATACATCTGCATGTAAATCTACAACTATCTCAATAAAACTCTGAATTAAAATAAATTTCTTCTTTTGGGAGGGGAGTGCGACGACAGTCTCAGTCACCCTGAGGTTGAGTGCTATCACGTTACAGCTCACAGCAATCTCAAACTCTTGGGCTCAGGCCATCTTCTTGTCTGAGCCTTCTGAGTAGTTGGGACTACACGTACCTGCTACAATAGACACCTGGCTAGTTTTTCTATTTCTAGTAGAGACAGGGTCTTGCTTTTGCTCAGGCTGGTCTTTAATTCCTAAACTCAAGCAATTCACCCACCTTGGCCTCCCAGAGTGTTAGGATTACAGGCGTGAGCCACCGCGCTGGCCTTGAATTAACATTCTAGGGGGTTCTCTTTGAAAATAGTAATGCACAAATCTGACTTGTGGATAAGAGGCTTTGTAAATACCAAACATTTCTCTTTGCCTAGAAATTTAAGAGAGTTTTCAGGGCTTCTGTTACTGACAATAACATTTAAGTAATAATTGTAACTGAGATTTTATTAAATTTCAGGATAATCTATAAATTATGCAAGATTATAAGTGTCAATAGTAAGTCACTTTACTTACGTCAGTATTGACAAGAGTGTCAAAGAGTTCTTTCATTCTTAGACCCCATGCTACCTCAGTACCTCAAACTTCAAACTTAAATTTTACATCTCAAGTTCTATTTTATTTCTGATAGACCAAATTTCTACCATTCTCTCTATTATAAACATATTCAAACAGAACTGAATCAAATTACCATTCTCTACAACAGATATATTCAAACAGGACTGAATTAAAGGTAATTTATATCAACATTGGGTTACTTGGTATAGCTTCCCTTCCCTGAGCCTTCAGATTCACTGCAGTCCCAGGAAAAAAAAAAGACCCTATGTTTTCTAGCAAAGTTATTACCTGGGCTCAGTGCCTGTAACTCAGAGGCTAGAGCGCCAATCACATACACCGGCCCAGGCCTGCCAAACAACAATGACAACTATAACAAAAAAATAGCCAGGCATTGTGGCAGGTGCCTGTAGTCTCAGCTACTTGGAAGGCTGAGGCAAGAGACTCACTTAAGCCCAAGAGTTTGAGGTTGCTGTGAGCTGTGACGCCACAGCACTCTATCAGGGACAACATAGTGAGACTCTGTCTCAAAAAAAAAAAAAAAGTTATTATCTAAAGTATCTATGATCTAAAATAAAGATCTTTGTTTAAAAACAGTAATTTCAGCAAAAAGAAAATGGCATTCTCTTCTAAACCTCTTCTCTAACCTATCTTTTATTGAAGGAAAGGAGGAGGGGAAGAAGGGCAGAATGGGGAAATCTGTGTTTGTAGAGGACAATATAAAACCAATTATTTTCTGAAGCTAATCACAATTTACAAAGCCAGAAAAGTTTAGGTTAGTTGGTACAAATTCCACTTCCACCACTTAATTACCTGTGTAATTTTAAATAAGGTTTTAATCTTCCTACAACTAGATTTTCTCATACATAAAGCAGGTATTCACTGAAGTTTGGCTTAGCTTCTGTATTCAGCCAAAATCACTTTTGGTCTTGGCCTTTAGAAGGCCATATAAGCAAATGACTGTTTCAATGACATTTCTTGTACCTCTGCACTAGTTCATCACTAATGACCATGTAATCATACCCAGTTACTATCATTTCTACATCAATAATTATCATTTGGATTGAATATTAACATAAAAATACTCATTTTAAAGTAAATATTGGCATTCCAGACATAACTTAAATATAAAAATTAATAAAATTAACAGTATCATAATTCTAAACTTTGTAGAAGTTGTTCAGTATACTAATATTCAGATCACCAAACAAAACTTTTAAGGACTTAATTTTTATGAGACTGAGTCCTTTTGTTTGTTTGTTTGTTTCTGAGACAGTTTCACTACGTCGCCCTCAGTAGAGTGCTGTGAAGTTACAGCTCACAGCAACCTCAAACTCTTAGGTTTAAGAGATTCTCTTACCTCAGCCTCCCAAGTAGCTGGGACTACAGCTGCCTGCCACAACACCCAGCTATTTTTTGTATTGTTGCTGCTGTTGTCATTGTTGTTTAGCTGGCCCAGCCGGCTTCAAACCCGTCAGCCTCAGTGTATGTGGCTGGTGCTATAACCACTGTGTAACGGGCACTGAGCCTAGACTGAGTCTTAAACAAAACAAATCCTACTGGGTAGTTCTTCACATCTTGACAAGAAGAATTAAAAGCAGAATATCGACAATGCCCTTTCAAATTTTCATGACACGTTCCCAAATGTGGTACAATATTCATAAAAACATAAAGGTGCATGGCAAGAAACAGAGAAAATCAGGGACCTAAAACACATTGTCTTCTCAATAAATAAACTCTAAACAACTTCATAAATTGTTTTGAGATGATAATTCCTTATGGTACTGGGTCTAGAGATTTAAGCTTATTGAAAACGACTGCTTATAAAGAACAAAATTTTTGAAATGTATCCAAATATTGTATTCTAAATACAGTGTCCCTCCCATAAAATATAGTACTACAAAACTTTATCCTGAATTACATACTGTGCTATGAACAAAAGTAGGAACACTATTCAAGTGATTATATTTAGAATTTTTAAAATATGCAGTAAAGGGCGGCACCTGTGCCTCAAAGGAGTAGGGTGCCAGCCCCATATGCCAAAGGTGACAGGTTCAAACCCAGCCCCGGCCAAAAACTGCCAAAAAAAAAAAAAAAAAAAAAAGATAAAATATGCAGTAAAATGATCAATAGCAAACTATTATTACCTGATAGTATAAGGAAATTATCATTCCTGCATTATCATGCCAAACATTTACTATTTGATTGCGTTTTTTAATTATTTTTTTAAATAAAAATTTCTACCTATTCTTATATCCCAGAAGTTCATCAAACCATGATGGTGATATTTGACTTTGGTTTTGGAGGAATATTAATTTAACATTTGACCCCTGGCATTGGTCAAAATACATCCCCCCCAAATTGGGATACAATAATAAAAAGAGCTGTGAGATTTAAATATGACAATATTTATAGTGTTTGGGGTAGGGGAGAGCAATGAAGGGAGGAAGAGAAGAGAGAGGAGAGAGGTAGGGTTACAGAGATAGAAACAGTGAGAATGTAGTACATGGCACACTACAGGTACTCAAACGTTAGAGATAAAGTACATCAAACTTGTTTTATTTATGTTACTTCTCAATATGATTTTAATGGAAAAGCTAAACATTCAAGAACTAAACATTTAAGTCTTTTGAATCTGCTAATTCTAAAGAAAAACAGAATTATCTTTAGTAACATTGACAATTTTTTCATAAATGTGTATTCTGATTACTATAGAAGTTAGTCTAGTAGTGCTTTCTTATGCTAAGAATTCTTGAATGCTTACTATGTAAGCATTTCATGTTCATAGGTATTTAATTTTAACAACAATGGTGTTAGATACAATCTATAATATATCAAGGAATTAAATGTACCTAGCAGTCACACATTTTGAAGATGGTTTTCATTATATGGGAGCCAAATTTATTTTCCAATGGAAAACAATTCTCAAATTATAATTGAAGTAAATGGCAAAACTAAATTAAATACAAAACACTTGCCTTACAGAAAATTTCAGGAATCTCTCTCTGCTTTAGTGCAATAGGTGTTATTTGGGCAAAGAACAGGCTCAGCAGAAGGTCAGAGAAATAACTGAGTAACAGTGGTTACCTACCTAAATATCTCTGGCGTAAATAGCACCTAAATCTTGGTTTAGTAAATAGCTCCATTTCCTTCTATGACCCATTATTCAACTCAAGCCTTACTTGGCTTCTCTGTTCTTCAGCTGAAAGTCTTTAGCTACTATACTTGCAATGCTTAAACCTTCTTGCTTAGCAGGAGTGGAAGGATAGGAAGAAAGTAAGGAAAACAGGAAGAAACTGAAATAGGGCAGGCTTTCCAAAAGTATCTTCTGTTCACCGGATTGTTAATATGTGATCCACGTTAAAAAAGGGCTCAGTGGTCAATATAGAAAAATGCTAAGCAGAGGGGGATGGGGGGGGTCATGGTGTATGGTGCACTTCCTGGGGGCGGGACACAATTATAAGAGAGACTTTAACAAATACAATCAGTGTAACCTAGTCTTTATACCCTCAATGAATCCCAAACAATAAAAACAAACAAACAAAAAACTGGGTGGCACCTGTGGCTCAAAGGAGTAGGGCGCCAGCCCCCATATGTCAGAGGTGGTGGGTTCAAACCCAGCCCCAGCCAAAAACTGCCAAACAAACAAACAAAACTAAGCAGAATTAAAGTGCTTTCTTGTTTGTTACTATAGCATTTGCTAAAAGAACTTTTAACATACATAGTAAGGCAATATTTTCTGTATTTATTTGATCATAACATTTATTTCCTGGGAGACTTTCAAAGTAATTCGTTATACAAATTATACTATTACTGATAACATTAAGGAAGTAGGAATAAAAGCTAGAAAGTATATTCTGTCTGGAACAAATTCCTTCCAAAGGAACAAATAAGGAGGGAAAAAACATACCCAAAATGAAATATGATTCTAAGATAACACAGTCCCAATAAAGATTTTGATTAAAAAATGAGAAGAATGAAGAGAGATTATAAGAAAAAGTCCAAAATATTTTTTTCAAAACCACAATGCTTTTATCATAACTTTAAAGAATAAAGAAAATATAATCAGAAATACCAAAATTAATTGATCCAGTTAAGGAAAAAAGTCAAGTTTTATATTGGAATCAGTAGGATTATATATCCACTTTCAAAAAGTTATTATCATTTCAACAGAAAAGGAACGACTTGCCGGGATAATATAACTGAGAGAAAGTCTAGACAAAGTGAGGCTCATGTCTTGGTTCCCTTTTTTAGGATCTTCAACCTACATAGAGAATGCATTCTGTTCCTTCCACTACAGGCTGTAGGGATAGCCCTCAGTTGTTCGCAGGTCCACACGCCTGAAACTAGTTGAAGAAGTCTATCTAATTGAGGAATCTAATTCTGGCCATATTATCTGAAGTCACATTTTTAAATCAACTAATTATTAACAGTAAGAGAAAGCTGACATATCCCCTGCATCTTATGCATTAACCTGGCTCTGAATGAAGTTGTGAAGAGAAGAATGTTATTTTTATTGACTCCTTAAAACACAATCAAAAACCACAGTATCAATTAACAACGTTTGGTGTAAGAGCAGTAGACAGGTTGAGCAACAACCTTAATCTAAGCCTGAGCCAGAGCAAGACCTCATCTCTAAAAATAGCCAGGCATTGTGGCAGGCACCTATCGCCCCAGCTACTCAGGAGGCTGAGGCAAGGCAATTGCTTGAGCTCAAGAGTTTGAGGTTGCTGGGTGCTGTGATGCACCCAGGGCAACAAAGTAAGACTGTCTCAAAAGAAAAAAAAAAAATCTGAAATCTGAAATGCTTAGACTTAAGTTTACTACACTATTAAGACATAGATAATGTGAACTTTAAACTTCAAAGAAGTACCCACAGAATGTATCAGATACTTAAAGTGTTAAAATATACCTGGGTTAATGTTATGGTTAGGAAAAAGAATAAATTAAGAAGAGCAAAGTCTTCAGTTCAAGCTATTAATTCTTAGAGTACTTTACTTTTAAGAATGTGTGTTTTAACACATACAATTTAACACTAGTCATGAGTTACAACTTCTGCAACAGTTTACTGTATTCATTATGGCTTCTCGTACACAAAGGTTGTATTCTAAGTCACCTATACTTGCTTCTTCTGGATAAAATCAAAGCTACTCCAGGCCTGGTGGCTCATGCCTGTAGTCCTAGCACTCTGGGAGGCTGAGATGGGTGGACTGCCTGAGCTCACAAGTTAGAGACCAGCCTGAGCCAGAGCACCTCTGTCTCTAAAAATAGCTGGGCGTTGTGGCAGGTGCCTGAAGTTCCACTAGCTATTTGGGAGGTTAAGGCAAGAGATGTGCTTAAGCCCAACAGTTTGAGGTTGCTGTGACCTGTGACACCACTGCACTCTGAGGGCAATAAAGTGAGACTGTCTCAAAAAAAAAAAAAAAAAAAAATCAAAGCTGGATCTGTGATCTATGCAAAATTTCTAAAACGTCAGCCTACAAAAGCATTTTCAGCATGTCAAAAGATAATCAAGGTATGGCTAAAATCCCTCATTGTAGAACAGGAATTAGAGTCATATAGACATTAATTAGAATTCTAAAAATACATGTTCTTTAGTCCCTAACCCTATGGCCCTATTTTTAAAAAATCTATTAAGAACAGTATCCTCCACCAGAGTAAGTTATCACTGATAGCCATTTAAATGCCACAGCAAACCAGCATGAAGCTACTCAACTTGATTACAGTTGATCATATTACCTCTAGGTATATGACTTACGTTAGTGGCATATAATCAGATTAGTACATTCAACAATTTTTTATTGAGCATGGGGTTAACCTGTGAGTACAAAAAACCTTTTTTTTTTTGTACTCAAGGGGCTCACAGACATTAAGTCATCAATTACATTTTAGTATAATAAATGTTCCTTTATGTATGTTCAAAGTTCCCCAGCCAAGAAGCACTCACAGGACATGACACAGATTATGCGTGCTGGTAACAAAGTGGCCTTAGCCAAGTGAAACGCGTGGTGATGCAATTAAACACCAATGTTTGGCTTTCCACCTAGCCAATGCACAAACTAAGCTTCCAAGATAAAAGGTGATCAGATATTTTTTACCCAAGATAGGTGCTATGCTTATCCTTCTCTTATACTGGGGTCTCTCACCCTAATTTTTCATCCTAGTCATGGCCAGATTTTTCTCTGAACCTGCAAGGACTGGCATGTTCTAAAAGTAGGCTAACTAGACTCACTCTGGCTAAATCACAGCACTCATATTTGGCCCTTTGGCCCCTTCTCAAAAAAGGTGTTTAGAAATATTGTCCTTTAAACAAGCTTAATCTGCCCTAACCCTCAGAAGAGTGAAAAGAATATTACGTTAGAAACCCCAAGAGATATCAAGTAGAAACTAGGTCAAATAGTTTTCTTTCTATTCTGTGGTAAAAACAGTATTTCTTAAGATGTGTTAAACTGTACGTTTAAGTAAAATTAATGTCAGGTAAAGAAAATGGCCATAGTGATAAATAACAAATACAAAAGGAAAAATTTACAATTTCACACCTAGCATTTCTGGGAAAAATTCTTTTAAGTGTATTATACAATGAAAACAGTTACTAAATATATGCCTGTGGTCCTAAGTACTGCAGCTGAGCACTTCAAGGAATGAACTTCAAATATTCAGATATTTACCAATATTCCTTATGCCAGATTTAAATAATAAATGGAGTCTTAATAAAAAAATCTCTCTGTAGTTTCCAGAAGTTTTAATAAGCTCCAAGAAGACAGGGATTGTCTTTTGTACATTTAATAACCTCTAATACCTGGCACATAAGTACATTGAATATCTGAATGACTTCTAAAGATGAGGAATAAAAAAATAACAGCTCTGAGAAGCTTACTGTGTTAGGAATTTTGCAAGTAATAACATTAAAGATCTATCTCAATTAATTCCTGTTAACAACAATTTAAGATAGGGATTCAAAATCAGGTTGTACATGCTCTTGCTCAGTAAAACTAACTTTTAATGAAGTCTCATAGTAGTCTGTTTTCAAAGTATACATACAAATTTTATGTTACTGGGTTATGTTTTCTGCATAACACAATGATAAAACCTGTAACACCAAAGAGTACATAAAGTATGCTCTTAATAATCTAGAGAACCACAATTAACCAATAATAAATGAAAATACATAAATAAATGTAATTAATCTCTGTAACATGTTTTTTGCCCTTTGTAAGACTATTGACAACCAACAGCACCAATAATTAATGTAAAACCAAATTAATCAAGGAAATTCTTCATCAAATTTATATAAGAACAAGATGTTATTAAAGTAGGTATTGCTATTATTTTATATATTAATACTTAACATTTCTCTTCTCCAAAACGATCAGAATACTGAGTCCTTTTACTTTTTAAAAATGAAGTTTCAAGAAGAAAATATGCCAAAATATCCCAATCATGAGTTTCTAAAGAAATTTTTAATTTTACTAAGAACTATATGCATATAAAAGAGCTTATAAAGAATAATACAACGAATATTCCTATATCTGTCTCATAAGATGAGGATATTACCAATAGGGTGGTCCCATTTAACTCTCAACCTAAAATGGAATAACTGCTATTAAAAAACACACCGGCATGACAAGCATGAGCTGAAAATCAGAACCTACGTCACCTTACTCAGCAGCGGATTCAGAAGTTTCCCAGTTGTCCCTGAAGTTCACATTCTCTCCTCCAATTCTTAGGAGGTAGGTAATAAATTAATGAACATATGTGTTTTCTTATTTGTTATTATGAATATTCCTAAACATATCTCCTGGTACACAAGCGAAGAATTTATAGTACTTAACTAGAAATTGGATTTCAGAGTTGAAGAGTAAATGTGTATCCATCTTCCTCCTTTCATCTTCCTCCTTTTACGTAAGAGACAGGCTCCTGCTCTGTCGCTCAGGCTGGAGTGCAATAGCGTGATCATGGCTCACTGTAACCTCGACTCCAGGAATCAAGTGATCCTCCCACCTCAGCCTCCTGTGTAGCGGCTAATTTCTTAAGATTTTTTTTGTAGAGATGGGAATCTATGCTGCCTATAATTTTAGCAGAAAACATGGCAGCAAATGAGCTACCGTATATACTTGAGTATAAGTCGAGTTTTTTCCGGCACAAAATTTGTGAAAAACCCGAACTCAGCACAAATTTTGTGCCGGAAAAAACTCGGCTTATACTTGAGTATATATGGTAATCATTTACATCTACATTTAAGTCTTTTTTCCTTTTATTTATACAACTTAACCTCTGTCATCTATTTAATTTATTTTGAGTGGTGGCAATCTAATTCCCCCCTGAAATAATTGTCACAATTCTTTATGTTGAATAACTGATTTTTTTCCAGTTGGTCTGACATACTTTCCCTAAAATCAAGTTCTTATACAAACTATAATCTGTTTCAGCCATGCCTATTGTGATCTATTAGGATGATAGTATTGACTATTTATTATGCTAATGTGATTAATCAACCCAGCATAAGAGCATATACAGCTCTTTAGCAACCAGAAAGCTTGTGTTGTTGGAGTTGGATTTATTATCTCAATCTCTCTTGGCCACAGGTTCTGACACTTAAGGCTTTTTCTTAGTTCTATCATTTCAGATTTTTTTTAAAGCTAGTAAACATTTAGAGAAATTCATAAAGCACCTCTTGCTTGCACCCTGAGGTTCATGAAGGATAGTTAGAAAATCACATTCCTTCTCCAGATAAACATAATATAGGCATATTCCTTAGTATTTGAACTCTTGCTAAGGGAGTATTTGCCATAATGACTTGCAAGTGGTTTTTTTTAAACCTAAAATTTGCTATACAACTTAAAATCTACTCTAATTTCAAGAGCATGACTTCACTAGTGAAAATGCTATGCAGAGGTCCATGATATCAAGACTGATACAATCATACTTAAGCTTTTTTTCTAGCAAAATACTGTTTCCTGCTCAAGTTATTTAAAGTTCTTATTTATTAGTCCTATTTTCTTCCCATGTTTTTCTTGAGAGGTTAGCCCTTCATGGGTCTGGGTCCCAGAGTCTGCTTCTGCTGTTAAGCCTGGAAGCACAGCTAACCTTGGCTCAGTTTAGATCAGTGGTTCTCAACTTTGCTAATGCTGCGGCCTTTTAACCAGTTCCTGTGGGTCACGGTTGAGAATTGCTGGTTTAGATAGTAACTTTAACGCATCATTTTGTTGTTATTTATGTTATAGTACAAAGTCCCTGCAGTTTAAGAGAGTATATTTCAAATTTTATACTGAATAGTATCTTGGAGGCCTACAACTAATGAATTCATAAGGTACTAATTAGGTAATTTTTTTTTTTTTTTTTGAGACAGTCGTCCTCCGTAGAGTGCCATGGCGTCATAGCCTCAAACTCTTGGTCTCAAGTGATTCTCTTGCCTTCGCCTCCCGGGTAGCTGGAACTACAGATGCCACTCCTAGCTATTTTTAGAGGCGGGGTCTTGCTCTGGCTCAGGCTGGTCTCAAAACTGTGAGCTCACACAATCGTCCCACCTCAGCCTAGGATTACTGGCTAGGGCTAGGATTACAGGTGTGAGCCACCGCGCCCGGCCTTAATTATGTAAATTTTCAAAAAAATTTATTGTTGGGGATTCATTGAGAGTACAAGAAACCAGGTTACACTGATTGCATATGTTAGGTAAAGGCCCTCTAATGGTGTCTTGCCCCCCAAAGGTGTGGCACACACCAAGACCCCACCTCCCTCCCTCCTTCCCTCTCTCTGCTTTTTCTTTCCCCACCCCTCCCTCCTTCTTTCTCTCTCTCCTCTTCCCTTCCCCCACCCCCACCATGTCATTAATTGTCCTCATATCAAAATTGAGTAAATAGGATTCATGCTTCTCCATTCTTGTGATGCTTTACTAAGAATAATGTGTTCCACTTCCATCCAGATTAATACAAAGGCTATAAAATCTTCATTTTTTAATTAACTATAGGGCCAGGCACAGTGGTTCACACCTATAATCCTGGCATTCTGGGAAGCCCAGACAGGTGCATTGCCTGAGCTCACAGGTTGAGACTAACCTGAGCCAGAGTGAGACCTCGTCTCTAAAAATGGCCAGACGTTGTGTGTGCCTATAGTCCCAGCTACTTGGGAGGCTAAGGCAAGAGAATCACTTGAGCCCTCGAGTTTGAGGTTGCTGTGAGCTAGCACGCTACAGCACTCTACCGAGGGCAACAAAGTGAGTCTCTATCTCAAAAAAGAAAAAAAAGGTAACTATGATCAAATGTCATATTTGAATGTTTGTTTTTAAATGGACTAAATGAATGTTTTTAAATTGAGTGTAAGCATCTTAATGCTTATAGGTAATAAAATAGCTTAATTCAATATAAAAAAAAATCTCCATTTTTTAATGGCTGAATAGTAAGAATTCCATAGTGTACATACACCATAGCTTGTTAATCCATTCCTGGGTTGGTGGGCATTTAGGCTGTTTCCACATTTGGGCAATTGTAAATTGAGCTGCAATAAAAAGTCTAGTGCAAATGTCCTTATGATAAAAGGATTTTTTCCCTTCTGGGTAGATAATTATGTAATTTTTTAATGCTGTAT
>CAUYPK010090242.1:0-79424 GCA_963574355.1 Loris lydekkerianus
TTTGTCTTAAGTCCTGGTGTTGTGTGGATGACAAGCAGCAGCCAGTTACGATGACAAGTGATAGATCCACCAAATTGCCAAATTTGTTAACATTTTTCCATTTCTAAACCATCCTTAAAGAAAATCATATATGGGGTCACACCATCCTCACGGTGGAGAGCAACCACACCATCTGTATTATTTTTTTAAACAATAAACAACTGGTTTTTTTTGAAATTAAAAAAAAAAAATAAAAAAAAAAAAACAGAACAACAACCCCAACAAATTTTAATGCTGACAAATTTCACAGTCATTACAAAGCAAGACCCCATCTCTACTAAAAATAGAAAAATCAGCTGGGCATGGTGGTGTGTGCCTGTAGTCCCAGCTATTCTGGAGAAACATAACATTTTATTAATTACCTGGCTGATATATCTCCATATTTCCCCCTACATGTTGGCTACCTACTCTTTGGTCATTTTGCATAACGACAATTTTGTAATACATTCCATAGCAAGAATAGGAGACTAATTCAGGTAATTTCTCTTGCTAGAATAATAAAAACTACCTTAAAAAATTATGAATAGTTTCAAAACACTCATTTTGCTTCACAACTCAATATTTAAAGTAAACTTCCTTCAAACCTGATAGCTAATAGATTGGACTAACCAAAATTGTGCTAATAAGAGTTGCCCTTTGAAAATAGACTCTGTTTTGAGGGTGTCTATTTGGAAGTTTCCATAGCTTGGTTAACATATGATGACACGGAGCAATGACCCACCAGGAGGTTCATATCACTATTTATCCAGGTAGGTTTTCAGATTGGCATTCCTGGTCACTTAGTGCCATCTCCAAAATATCTGCCCAGTTTTTCAGTGTTGAAATATGTCACGGACATAATGAAGCAATTACGGAATTTATCCTAGAAGTAGAACCTTTCCTTTCTTTCTACTGCACACCCAATCCATCTGTGATTCCTGATGGCTTTTTCTCCACATGTTCCCTAAATTTAATCCCTCTTACCAGCTCCACTGTTTGTCCACTGTTCCAAGCTCCAGTCTCTAGGGAGTGGCAATAGTCTGTGATTGCCTTGCCACTGCCCGTCCCTGTCGTTTACTGGCCCTTCCCTCACAGTCCGCAGAATGGATGATTTTTCTAAAGCACAACTCTGTTCCTGTCTCTCTCCTGTCTGAAAGCTCAGATGGCTTTGAATCACACTGAAAATAATGTACAGCTCCCTCCAGGAGCCCACAAATCTGGCCCTGCCTGTGTCTCTGATCTCACCTCCCTCCACTCTTCCCCGTCATCATGTTGCAACCCCACAGGTTTCTTCCTGCCATTCAAACATGCCGACCTCGACCTCGTTCCCCAAGACCCTAGGCCAACCCTCCTGCTTTGAACGTGCCTCCCAGCAGGGCAGGCTGCCTGGGCCCATCCTTCAGGCTCAGGTTAGGTGGTGCCTCTCAAAGAGGCCTCTCCCGTTGCCTCATCTCACGTAACACTCTCCCTCCAGGTTTTTTTACCATATGTTTCCTTTTTATAGTGTTTTTTTTTTTTTTTTTTTGTACCAGAAGTACCACATTGTATACTTCTTTTTCTTTTTTTTTTTTTTCCTTTAAGACAGAGCCTCAAGCTGTTGCCCTTGATAGAGTGCAATGGCATCACAGCTCACAGCAACCTCCAACTCCTGGGCTCAAGCAATTCTCCTGCTTCTGTGTTCCAAGTAGCTGGGACTACAAGTGCCACCACAACGCCCGGCTATTTTTTGATTACAGCAGTCATTGTGGTTTGGCAGGCCGGGGCTGGATTCGAACCCGCCAGCTCAGGTGTATGTGGCTGGCACCTTAGCCGCTTGAGCCACTGGTGCCGAGCCTGTATATTTCTTTATACATTTTTGTTTCCTCTAGAACATTGGTTCTCCAACTGAGATGCACATACTTCCAGAGGTACATGAAGCCTTCTAAGAATATGACAGCATAAAGAGTTAGATTTAAGGGACCCTTTTCCCAGACACTTAATTTCCATATGAAACTGACCCACAATGGAGACATTATACCAGCTCTCCATTTCTAATCCCCTAATCTCATAATGTGTTTCTCTGACTTACATGCCTCTCCTTCATCTCTATCTTACTCTGGGTGTAAAAAGTCTGGTGCTTGGAAAAAGGGGCCATTAAAAATAAAAATTTTAAGAAAGTCTACGACTTTAATAACAAGATTTTAAAGAAGATCATTTTCCAAGCATTGTGGTCTCTAAAGTTTGGCTTCAGAAATAAAATTAAAAGAGGGCCAAATAATTTTTTTCAAAGATCATTAAAAATTATTTTAACATAGATCCCTGTGTGATTTTCTGAATGTAACTCAGGAGGAATTTAAATAATTCATTTGCTCTGAAAAAACAAAATTATTTCTTTTCTCATCTAATTATTTAGGTGAACTAGTTTTCTTAATGCTTGTATTTGTAAAAAAAAAAAAAAATAGAATAGAGAATTAGAAATCAGTTGAATCTGGTTTCATTCAAGCAATAAGTCATATTCACCCATGAATATATTAACTCACTAAAAATAAATATAGTCTCATTAAGTTTCATTAAGAAAAGACTATTTGGTCCTGGTGCTGTAGCTCTCACCTGTAATCCTAGCACTGTGGGAGGTGGAGGTGTGAGAATTGCTTGAGCTCAGGAGTTCGAGACCAGCCTAAGCAAAACAAGTCCCCCATCTCTACTAAAAGTAGAAAAATTAGCTGGGTGTGGTGGTGCATGCCTATACCCTAGCTATTCTAGAGGCTGAGGCAGGAGGATCCCTTGAACACAGGAGTCTGAGGTTGCTAGTCTGAGGCCACAGCACTCTAGCCTGAGCAAGAGATCAAGACTCTCAGAAAAAAAAGAGAGAGACTATTCCATAAAATTATATTTCTCATGTTTAAAAATCACTTATTAAAAACTATAATACAGTTATGTTGTTTTGATAAATCATGTTTTACTATCTCCTATATTTTAACTGAATCCAGATAAAATTTTTCACACTAAGAACTTTAAAGTCACAAGAATAAAAAGAATTAATTTCAAGTTACAAAAGTATATTTATTCAAGATAAGTATTAGCAAAAGATTTTCAAATATAAAAACATATCAGAATAAAATTCTACGGAAGAAATGGAATGGAAATTTAGGTCAAGGGGGAAAAGGAATGAATTAAAATTTGTGATTATTAAAGATAAACTGTTCATACATTTTAAAATGGATAATGACCATATAAAGGTCACATAAACAAAAATATTTGGTTGGACACACAAAATGCTGGAAACCTAGCTTTCAAGATTACATCCAGTGGGCAAAGTGTTATTAGGGATTTTATAGACTTCTTCGTCTCAGCAGGAACAGAAAACTTGTATTAGATGCATTTCCAGTGTGTGATTATCACACGTCCAACTCACATGCGTTTGGCAACACCGTAGGGAAACAGGCCGGGGCGGCCTGTCTTTCAATTCCACAGGTCACACCCTGTTAGTGCTGAAAGTCATAAGATTAAAACAACAAAAAGTGATCTTATGTCTCAGACAGATTGCAGCCTGAAAGGCAGGGAGGGACTCGGAGGAAATGCAGATGGAAGCCCACTCCCACGGCCCACTTCCCCCATAACTGAGAGAAAGACAAACATTCTCCTGTCTGCACATGATGTGGTTTTATGAAATTAGAGTACAAACAACTTTAAGGCACAATGATTTTTCTTATCTAATTACCTGAGAATACCACATGTAAGACTTAGGTCAGCTTCCCAAAACAGGAGAAAAAGAAGAATACAAAGAACATGAGGCAGGCAAAGCCCAAACCCACTGTATCAGTTTACATTCAATTTTAGTTTTTAAACTGAAGAAGGCACATTTGTATAAGCACCCTTGTCACCTTTTTAGAACAAAGTGAACCACTTATAAATACATGAGAAATCAAATTGTAATTAATCAGTTGCTTAGTGAGCATGAAATCATAACAAGGGGAATTTTAAGTATGACTCAAGCAAGGGAATTTTTAACTGGCTTACAGCTCCAAACCATTCTGTCACCTACAGGTGCTCCTGGAGGGGTCGCTCTTGTCTTGCTGGCCATTCTAGCAGGGTGCTGCACACAGGACCTGCACAATTTCCCCCTGTTTAAAATTGCCGTCATTGCACTGTGCTCTGGTTCCATATCATCAGTCTATTCCGTAGACTGTTGTAGAAACAGTCCCACAAAATTCGTGAATTCGATGTCATACCACATATTTATTGTAAGAATTTTGGCTCGATGCCTGTGGCTCAAGAGGCTAAGGCACCAACCACATACTCCTGACCTGGCATGTTCGAATCCAGCCCGGGCCCACCAAACAACAATGATGGCTGCAACCAAAAAATAGTAAGGTGTTGTGGTGGGCGCCTGTAGTCCCAGGTACTTGGGAAATGGAGGCAGGAGCTCAGCTTGAGCCCAGAAGTTGGAGGTTGCTATGAGCTGTGATGCCACAGCACTCTATCCAGGGTGACAGCTTGAGGCTCTGTCTCAAAAAAAAAAGAATTGTATTGAGAGTATATACTTCACTGCTTCACACAGTACCTCCTCTCAAGGTACAGAGATTTCTTTCTAGTTTTCTAATCATGAATAATTATATTTCTTCTGAGCATCTTAATTAGTTTCAATCTTCTGGGCACTCAAATTAACATGTCTAAGTGGGTTTCCCCTTTGTGTTGACAGTTGTGAAATTGGAGTTACGTGGTGGGCCCACATTAGCGGTGAATAAACTGTAATTCATGATAAGTGTTTTTTGGGTGGCTGTGCTGACCTTACTACTACTTTCATTTTTTTCCTCTAATCTCACTTTTTTCCTCACCTCACTTTTCTCATATGCTGAATTAATCAGGACCCTCAGTTGAGAGTGCCTGGAAATTCAACTTTATTTTTTAAAAAAGCAATATAGTATATCTACTAAAACAATTCAGGAATTTGTCTAGCTTCAGCCGTGGTTAGATTGGGGAACTCAGAAAACAATTAATTTTCATAGGCATTCAGTGGGTTTGGGTTTTGCCTGCCTCATATCCATTTTACCCTTCTGTTTTGTCTGGGGAAATGATGTACCTCTCGGGTATAACTGGTACCTCCTCGTGAGAGGTACATCATTTCCCCAGACAAAACAGAAGGGTAAAATGGATATGAGGCAGGCAAAACCCCAAAACACTGAATTGATTTATATTCAATTTTGTTTTTTAAACTGAAGAAGGCACAGTGTTATAAATACCCTTGAACCTTTTCAGAACAAAGTGAACCACTCATAAATACATGGGAAATCAAGTCGTAATTTGTCAGGTGCTTAGTAAGCATGAAATCAAAATAAGGGGAATTGTTTGTATGATTCAAGTACTTTATGGCTATAGGCTCTCAGAATTGAATCATCCAGAGCTGGGAACAGACAGGTGACATCTGTGGGTCAGCCCTGGAGATGCATTGCAGGTGCCTGGTTCGTAGACTCTCCTTTCTACAGCTATGATCGTCCACCTCTCTAGACTCTTCTGGGCCCTGGTAATGCCATTCACCCTGTGCTGGTTTAGATGTGCCAGTGGAGCTAGAATTCCCCACTTTTCCTGCATCAATTATGTATGGTAATCTGTCTTTTGTTTGTCTTTAAAAGTTCATGGGCAATTTAAAATAGTTGGCCATTTAAATCGCACACGTATCTTGTCTCATCAATCATAGGCTTACTTTATATTGAAAACTCTGAGAGCTTTGTTGGCAGGGCCAGGATTCTGAATTTACTAAATATTTACAATGGAGGCAAAGAGTCCTCTTTCCTTTTTATAAAATACTGTGTGCCAGGGTTGGTGGGGAGGGGGGCAGGTGGTGTGATCTTTGTTGGTGGTGGGGTTGGGGCAGACTTTGCCACCAAGTGTCTCCCAGTCTAAGGTGGGGAGTGGTAGAAATGAATAAAACAATTACACTGGGTATGTACTGCACTCCCAGTATACAGGAAAGTGTCACTCAAAAGGTTTCTCTCGAAATCATGGAGAAGGCAACATAATTAACATTAAGACTCAACAGTCTACTAATATCTTCCACAATTTCTTTGGGGACCAACAGTTCCTTGGACTCTAATGGAAGGACACTGCTTGAATGAACTTCAGCACTTATAAGCGTCATTATGAGGTTGGCAGAATCTCACTCTTCCCTTTCTCCTGTTCCACCACCTGAGAAGGGGAGACATGGAGGATAAGAGGTATCTACCATTATCAGGTAACACCAGGAGGCTATACAATAACCCAGACATGGAGGGGACGAACATCCAGCCCCATGAGGCCGGAATTACCATTCCACAAGAAACAGGACCAAAGTTCTGTTCAGAGGGGAACAGGAACTTCTCACACAAGATATGCTTAGATGGATAGTATTAGAAGACAGCGAATCCTCCCAGTGGCCGAGTGTCTGATTTTTTATTTTAGATTGATGAGGAGGAAACTAATGGTAAGCTGAGATGTAAGCCCATCTTTCCTTCCCCTCACCCTCCACCCCGTTCTCATCCAGCTGTGCCCCCTCCTCTCATCCAGGGAATCAGAGCTCATGCTTCTCAATCTCACTCTACCCCAGAAGACAGCGAGAATGAGCTGGAGGAGGATGATCTGGGAGAGGGCAGTGTCCAGAGGAAAGGCCCCAGGACTGCAAGACGACTGGGGGGGTGTGGGAGCCAGAGGGACCTGACATGAAGAGCCCTCCTCCTCACCTCTGCCCTTTCCCACCTGTGCTTATTTCACTACAACTCACTGTACCTTTTAGAAAAATACTGCACACCTCTGATGTTCAGGATGTATTTGTTTTCACAAAACAGGGCACCAGGGCAGTGCCCGTAGCTCAGTGGATAGAGTGCCGGCCACATACACCAAGGCTGGAGGGTTCAAACCTGGTCAGGCCAGCTGAAAGAAAGACACCTGCAACAACAACAACAACAACAACAACAACAGCAAACAGGCATTGTGGTGGGCGCCTGGAGTCCCAGATACTTGCAAGGCTGAGGGAAGAGAATCTTAAGCCAAAGAGTTTTAAGTTTCTGTGAGTTATGACAACACGGCACTCTACACAGGGCGACAAAGTAAGACTCCGTCTCAAAAAGAAAGAAAGACAAAAATGGAGCACCAGTGAGTGCCTCCATTTCTGTGTCCTGGACCACCAGGAAGCCAGATCATACAGAAAATAGTTCTGCTCCCAACAATCTCTACTCCCCAAATGGTTCCCTAGAGTCCCACATTGTGGGAGAGGAGCAGAAAGGCCTGCCAGCTCATTAGCTGCATAGCTGCCTGTCTGGCCCCTACGCTGGATCTAACCTTCCTTAAGGAAACACTTATTCCTTATTTGTCCTTTCCCCTGCCCCGCATCATCTCAACCAGACACAATATCTTACCCAGAGTGAATCTTGAACAAGTGAGTATTAACATTTATGCCCAACTCAAGACAATGATACACATTTATTGAACCCAAGCTCCTAGCTTAGCATTATGCTAACAGTGGTAGAAAACACAGGACAAAGTATTATAGGTGAGAGACACTGCTTTTAGAGAGTTAAAAAACATAAACTATAATGAAAACTACAAACCATGTAGACATAACAAGAAAGCTAACAATTCATCCTTACAATGACCCAAACCCAAGGAGGTTAAGTTACATGCTGGTAACACAGCACACAGCTGGTAAGTAATGGAACCAGGATCCCGGCCGTCTTTAAAACATGGAAATATTTAGCCACCAAAGGCAGCAGGGAAGGGATTCTATGCCATTCACCAGACAGCCCCAGGAAAAGGGTTTCTGAAAATGAATATCAAAGCCTGCACTAAAAACTGGGCCTTTAACTTTCTATCCAAATTATAGTGAGGTCTGGAAATTATTATTTTTTTCAAGCCAGAGGTGTCTGAGTAATAGGGAAAGGTCCAATTTTTCCTGTTGAACTAACTTTTTCTCCAAACTCAACATGGTTAGCAGGTTCTGACATGGCCATTACTTCTAGCTGACTCTTTTAAATGATATGTTTACATCAACAGGCCACCTGTCTCCAGACACATGATGAACGAGAGCTGTGAGAGGCTCCGTCCCTTCTTCAGGTCTTTCAGGGATGGAGTTTTCAGTTAGCACTCTCTGTCTTGTTATCCAGTTTTTTATTAGTTTGTTTTTTTCTTACTGGTGATCCTAAGGCACCCCAAATTTAAGCTTCTTAAGCATCCACGGCAGCAAAGTCCTTTAAAACCAGAAGCACAAATAACTAAAACCCCAGACTCAGTGTTCTTAGGGAAAAGCCTCACTGAGAATCCTGCACATTGTAGCCACCGTTTTCATCTGTTTCCACTCTGCCCACACCCCTTCATCATAAAAGTGAAGCAGATACAGAAAGAAGCAGAGATAAGAGACCATGTGCCTGGGTGGCTGGCAAGAGGGTCTGCCCTGTGGCTCAGCCACTGGTGCCAGCACCATGGGGCCAGCTGCCCTGCCTGCCCTTGGGCTGTGGGAGCTCTTACGTGACACAACCTTTCAACAAACGTGCACATAGTCTTAAGATCATTTTAATGGTCCTGAACAAAGAGTCCTTTATTATAATACATTTGGTGAATTTTTGTTAACGTCTTTGCTGTACCTCTTTCATTTTATGAGTTTACTTACCCATTTGAAGCAGTCACTCCATTTTGCTTTTATTTAATCAGGACAAAATGCATTTGGTTTAAACCACAATGGAATATACTTGTAAGCCAAAAAGTAAATTGCAAATATTTGGGGGAAAGAGGAAAAGATTATCTTAAGTTATAAATCTGAATTTTATCTCTAACCACAAATTGTGAAGGGGACTTCCAAACAGCTTTTTAAAAAAAAAAAAAAAAGAAAAGAAAGAAAGAAAAGCAAAGAAAAAAAGAAAAATATTCTTGTTTTTTAAAATTTATAAACAGCATCACATTCCCTTATCTTAACTCTTAAAAATCTCTGAACTGGGAAACATACAGACCAATTTATCCATCATTGTATAGATCAGGAAACTGAGTCTCGGAGTAGTTAAGTGTGCTATCAGGCTGCTTGGCCCAGAAAAGGTTATGTTAGGCCAATACTCAACCCTTGGCCTTGACATGAGTGGGAAACAGATATTTCAACATCTCTTGTGTCAGTAGGAATTTCCCTGATTGCCTTGGAATGGGGCCCCCATGGCTGATGGTAAGTCCTTAGGGGAAAACACCCATCTCTGCCTTGCCAACAATTAATTCCTATGTACGAGGATGTTATGAATATTGATCAAGAGTTTCCTGCTCCCAACTTTGCTTTATGGAGCAGAGATAATAAACTAGTGAGGCATTAATAAGCTCTCCAAGTCCCTTGGAATTCAAGGAAAATCCCACGCTGGCTGTAGGACCCCCATCTCACCTGCCACCTCTGTCCATAGGGTGCAGGAGTAGCCACCCCAGAGCCCAGAGGGAAGGACAGATGAAAAAGGGGCCTAGAAAAACTTGAAGGAAGTTGCTTTGGGAGAAATCCTTCATTTTTAGAAAGCCCTCCTCGCAAGAAGAAGCCCATAAACTAACTAGTTCCCCTCTAGGGCCACAGAAGTGAGATCCAAGAGAACCATGGTACAAACCATGGCATATGGCCATTTCTGTCCCAAGTTGAATAGTTGAACTTCTGCTCAGCCTCATGACTTATGGTCCACCCTAGTTATATCAGAGCCCAGGGCAGGGTAAGAGGACTACAAAGGAAAGGAACATAATGCTCAAAACCTCATTTCTCTAAGGTTCCCGTCCCAGCCTCCAAAGGAGAGATGAGACTGAGGGTGGACAGCAGGGAAGGGGCTCTGAGCACACAGTGAAGGATGCTGTGGAGTGTGAGGTCCCCCACATGGCAGAGGAAATGAATTCTTGAAAAGGGCTACTAATGCCCCGGGGTGGGGGAGCTGCTTGGAGTGGAATAACTGGCCAGAGGGGCTCCTTGTATCCACCACTTGTCCCATCCATGGGCAAGGAGCGTGAATGCAGGAGAGGACCTTGTAGGAGCAGCCACGTTCAGAGAGATTGTTTGGGACTTTCCATTTCCCTGCTCCATATCCCAGCAGCAGACAAGTAAGTTGGAGTACTGAAAGGCAGATCATGTCCTGCTGCATTTCCCACTCCATTCCAGGCAAGCAGAGCCCCCACAGCAGCCTCAGCTGGGAAATGGGGTTAGGAGGAAGAGAGCTTTGAACTTAACTTGGAATGGATGTTTAAAAATGAATAAGTGGACGGGTAAGATTCCCCAAACTGGGACAACCTAAGACAGGATATGGAGAGGCTGCACGGTGGATTACATTCATAGTACCCAAAGACGGGTAAGATCACTCTGCATTCATTCAACCTAAGACAGGGACCAAACCATTGATGTTTGTATCCCCATGACGGGTAAGACTGAAACTGCAAGAGCAGGCAACCTAAGATAGGGGCTATGTTTTTCCACCATACAAAAAACAAAAGAGGGAATTGTTGGGCCCTGCCATGTGCCTGAGGCCTAGTGTAACTTCCCGAGCCTGACTAGAAGTAGATCCATCGAGCTACTTCCGGGTAGCAACAACTCAGCAAGGCCGGGCCTAAAACTGCCTCTACCTTGATACAGCCAATGTGGCACCATGCCACTGGCCCGACCCTGTCACGCACCTCTTCCCCCTCTTTCTTTCCCCGCCCCTTCTCCACAATAAAAAAAATAATAATAATAAATAAATAAATAAAAAGCCAAGCTTTAGAAGAATATGTGTTTAGAAAACTAAAAAAAAAAAATTCTTAAACAAGATACAGAAAATGTAATTCATAAGAAAATGATTAATTCATTTACTTATTGAAATTAAATTTCCACCCACCAAAAGGGATAACAAGCAAAAGGAAAAACAAGCCACAGATGGGAAAAAGTATTTGTATCACATATAACAGAGGATTGGTATCCAGAATTAAAAATAATTTACTCAAATTAATAAGACAAAATAAATTGCCATCCTCTTTTCTTAACAAAAAATGGGAAAAGTTTATGAATAGGTAAAAATATGAAGGGCCAACAAACATGAAAATACACCCACCTCAGTAATAATGAGTGACATACATGTTAAAGCAAACTAAAATATCATTTTGTACATGGTAGACTGGTAACAATTTACAAGTAGGATAATATAAAATTAGGGAGAATTTGGAGAAATGAGAATTTACATTCACTGTTGTTGGGCTTATAAATGGTACAAGCAACATGAAGAGCCATTTGGAATTTTTTAATAAACTCACAGATGTGCTTGTGATTCAGTAATTCCATTAGAGAAATCCTCACACATAAGCAAAAGAAGTCATGTATTATCCATTGCAATGTGGGAACAACTTCATGCTCATAAATAAAGTACTAGATATACACAATTATGTTGTAGTCATATAATAGAATGCAGTGGTAGAAACAAGTATGCTAATGTTGCATAATTCAACTTGAATTCATCTCTGAAACATTCAGTTAAAAAAAGTAAATTATAGAAGAACACATGGGGAAAGACTATTTACATAAATATTTTTAATACCTGAAAAATATATATTGCAAAGTGTGCTTGGTTATATGCAAGTATTTATGCAATACTTATAAGGATTTGAAATAGGAAAGATATCGTGAGATTTTAATGGCATAATATTTTATTTATTTATGGCTATTTATTTAAGGTTATTTATCATATTATTCATTATAGTTTTCTATATGCTTAAAATATGCCAAACTAAAGTATGATACATGTATGCAAATACTTAATACTTTTAGCTATTTAATTGTTTTTGTAGAAGTACATTTAATGACAAGAAGGGATGATATACTCAAAATTGCAAGTGTTCACATATTGATTTTGTTAAAAATATATGTATATTTACAGAGAAATAGTAAGATGTGATAATTTGTAATTTGTTGCAAATAGGATGTTGACAAAACAATGAATTTCTCTATTCCAGTTTATACTTATACTTTAAATATAGTATTGCATTTAAGATGATAAATTCTCTCTATATCTATGAATGCATATAAAGGGCGAAGAAAGGTTCAAGGACGGCAGGTAACTGTAAAAAATGTGTACAATTGGTCCAGAGAAAAAGTGAATCGTCAGCCTTTGAGAGTAAGCAACTGAACTTTGAGTTAAAAGTCCAGGTTGTTGGTTATGTGTACCCTCAATGAATCCCCAAAAATAAAAAATAAAAAATCCAGGTTGTTAGGTTGGGCAGAGGGTAAACAGGTGGCAAGGAAGTGGCAAAGTGCAAAGAGCATGAGCTTAATTGTAGTTAGAAACCAAATTGTAGCTAGGAACCAAATTGTGGCGTGGGGCTTTTCCCTAGAGGAAACATACACAGTAAGGAGGTCCTAGGGATCGTTAACTGACCTGGGGCTCACCTAATTAGCATAGATTGAGTAGAGTTTTCATGAAAGATTCTGGGAAGATGCATGCTTAGTAAGGAAACGGTTATATAACCTAACCTGTTATGTAACCTCGTTATATATTCCCAACCTGTCAATCACCTCAAAGGTGGGAAACAGCAACCAATTCTGCCAGGAGAAAGGCAGGACAACCTAGCGAGCATGTGGTCAGACTTTGGGGTCTTTATCTGCTTGGGGAGAAATGACCTGTCTCTCTTTCTGAGACACGCTTTCACTTTGCAATAAATATGTGTGATTTCTTGGTGTCTGTGATCACTTTATCATCAGCTCAACTTGGTACCAGTACTCATTCTTGACTCTGGGAACCAGGGGACTAGAAAAAATACCCATATAGACCTAACAAGGTTACAGAAGTTTTGTACTAATTAATAACAAAATCTGGCAACTGAGAATAAAGGAAGACAAAATACTGCAAGTATAAAATTGTAGGTGCAGCTGCACACAGTGGATCATGCCTATAATCCTAGCACTCTGGGAGGCCAATGAGGGTGGATTGCTTGAGCTCAGGAGTTGGAAACTAGCCCCAGCAAGAGCAAGAGCAAGAGCAAGAGCTCTTCTCTACTAGAAATAGAAAAAACTGAGGCAAAATTTGAACCCAAGAGCTTGAGGTTGCTGTGAGCTATAACGCTAGAACACTCTACTCAGGGTGCCAGAGTGAGACTCTGTCTCAAATAAATAAATAAACCCCTCAAACATAAAACTGAAGTTACCAGGATTATTCACTAATCAATCAAGAAACTCTGCCTCACAAGAAGACACTTTACCGGGTGTGAATGAGTGTTTTCAGGGTTCTGCTCTAAGCCAGGCAGGTTAGGTGCCAGCATAAAAACAGATGACTGAAATTGATCTCTAACTTCAGAAGCTCTTAGGGTAGATGCAAATAATGATAATGCAATTATATGCATATACACATATTTACATGTGTATAGATATATAGATTTATATTCACACATATACAACATGTGTGTATATTGTCATATAGTTACACATATTTTAATGTTTTTTTTCTAAGACTGTTCATAAAAATTCAAATTTCCTCCTACCCTTTTCACACAAGTAAGTGTACACTGAAAATTTCTTTGCAATGATTACTTTTTGTAAAAAAGACCTTGACAAGGTGAATGTTCCAGGTGAATGATGATCCAGCATATTTATGTATTTTATTAATTTACCTCTTTGAATGGCTGGTCACTCTGAAGAGTATTCATTCTTTGACTCTTCTGTACCAGCTTTGCCTGTTTTAGAATATTTACTAGTATTCTATATTAGTCATCCTCATTGGGCTTCAGTGTGCTTCTTATGGTCTGCGTGGCATTTTGACCTTCATTTCTCTGTTTAGCATTGCCAAGGTTCTTTGCTGTCTCAGAGTAGGTGAGAACAGGGCAGTTTAAAAAAAAACAGCAGATTAGGAAAGGAGTTTAACACTTTTGGAAGGGAGAATGTCACCTGTTGTTGTAGCCGTGCTTAACTAAGTGTAAGGGATCTAACCTCCCCCAGGGAATCTGTGTGCGTGACCACAAATAGGAGGCTGCCCCCACACAAGGCTCAGGTTTCAGATTTCTCATGTCTTCCCAGACCCTTAAAGTTAATGATTATAGATAGAATAAAAACTAACATGCTTACTCAGAGAAACTGATGATGCTTTTACTTCCTTCCTCAGCTTACCCTTTCAGCTAAATGAGAAAATTGCCTTCAATAAAAGCTGGGTGGAACAGCACTCAGGGCCACTCAAGCCCCACAAACTAGCGGTGGTCCCCTGGGTCCCACCTTTGAAAACTCTATTCTGCATGTTCTCTCTCTTTATTTTTTTCCACCTTCAACTTTATTTTCCTCCAGTCAATAGCCACTGGTTCCATAGGTCTTTAAGGTGCCTGTGGGGTGGGGCCCCAGCACCTTCCACTCCCTGCTCTCTGTGCTCTGAGGATACTCTCCTAATCTCCAAAGCCACGTTTCAGTTTGTCTGTTTTTGAATTGTGTATAAAGGGAATCAAACAGTATATGTTCTTTGTGGCTGACCTCTTTCTCTGCTATACTGTGTTTGCAAGATTTATCCATGTTTTTGAGTTTCTGAGATTTTTATCCATGTTGTATGTAGTTGTATTTCATTCCTTCTCATTGCCGTGGAATGTCCCATTAGAGGAATACACTACATTTATGCCACCTGGGAAGTTTCTAGTTTGGATCTTTTATGAATAGTGCTGTTGTAAGCATTCTTCTGATGTTGTAAGCATCCTTTGGAGAACATATGTATACATTTATCTTGACCATATAAACCTAGTGTTGATGGAATTTCTTCCTGCAATAGGTCCCTGGTCTTGGAGATTTGAAGAATGAACCCACACACCACACAGGTCAGTAATAAGATAGGATTTATTAGATAGAAAGGAATACAGAAGGAGTGAAAGGCACCGGAGCCCCTGGCAGAGGGGTGAGACACAAGTGGAAAGTCCCACATGGATCTTTTGTCTGGGGAGTTATATACAGTTTGTAAACACAGAGGTCTTGAGAATTATACTTGGCCAGGACTTGGTTGATGGAAGATGGAAAACACCTTCTCAATGTTGATTAGCAAATGAGTGTATTAACAAATGAATGGAGTCCTTCTAGCTTCTGGCAAAGCAGCAGGGAGTCCACTTCAGAAGAGGTTTGGCTTATAAGAAATACTGAAAAACTGCTTTTTTTCAGTCTTGCTTGTATTCAGAGAGTCTGTTTAGGCCTAGAAAACCGAGATCCTTATCCAGCCTTTGATAGGGGAACCCTGTGTCACTAGGATTGGCATGCTGACATTGCAAGCATTCATTTCTTTAACTTCTGAACTGCTAGCTACATTTTCAGCATGGGTGGACTCATTTATACTTTTACCTGTGTCAGCAATATAAAAAGAATTCTCTGGTGGTGTCACAACTTCTTTAACATTTGGCATTTTCTTTTAATTTTATTTTAGCTACTTTGGTGGCAAGCATATCGTTATTAAAGAGACAGACTGTAATAGACACTCCTGATCTGTTACTTTAAGTAAACTTGATTTGGGTTATGTTAGCTAGTTATTTTTTCTTAATGAAATGCATCTGGGACAGATTGAGTGCATTCATTCACTGAACTGTTTCAAATGTGAATTATCTCCTATTCTTTTCCATCTCCCACCAAATACAAATGATCTTGGCTCATAACTATCATTGTCTCCTGAAAAAGCAATTTTGGTAAGACTTACTATTTCTCATTTTCTTTGGTAGTGATGCTACAAGATTTTCCCTATTAACTGGAACAAACTCTACTTTTAAAATACATTTCAGTTATTACATATCAATATTTTATTTATAATTTAGGGGTAATCTAAAAGTAGTTATATATACATTTATCTTGTAGCATGCCTGTATTATGTTTTTCAGAATTTTATTTTTCATTACTATGGCAGAAACTGAAAAATCAACTTTTTGTTTCAGTAATTTTCTGAATGATTCTTTTGTTTTCAATTTCATTTATTTCTGATTTAATTTTGGTTATTTCTTTTCTTCTGCTGGGTTTGGGATTAGATTGCTTTTCCTTTTTAATTTCTTCAAGATGATTCATTTGGTTGTTGATGTGCTCTCTTTCTGTTTTGCAGATGTAAGCATCTAATGTAATAAATTTCTCTCTTAGGACTGCTTTTACAGTATCCCATAGGTTTTTGGTAACTTGTAGCTTTGCTCTTACTATGTTCAAGGAATTTAACAATTTTCTCCTTTATTTCTTCCTTAACCCAACTGTAATTCAGCATAAGGTTGTTTAAGTTGCATGTACTGCTGAAAATTTTTGTTAGAGTTGAGTTCCACCTTTATTGCTTTATGATCTCCAAAGATACCAGTTATAATTTCAATTCTTTTAATTTTGTTTAGGTTTGATTTGTATCCTAGGATATGATCTATTTTGGAGTATGTTCCATGAGCTGACAAGAATATTCTTTACCATTGGGATGGTGTATTCTGTACGTCTATTAAGCCTATTTGTTTTAGGGTTACAATAAATTCCCTTTGATTTTTTTTTAGTTTCTGTTTAGAGCATCTGTCCAGCTCTGCCAGAAGGATGTAAAAGTCCCCAGCTATTACAGTGTTATAAGCTATCATATTCGGCAGACCAAATAAGATCTGTTTCATAAATCTGGCAGCATTTAAGTTGGATGCATAATTATTTAGCATTGAAATGTCCTCTTGTTGTATTGTGCCCTTGACCAGAATGAAGTGACCATCTTTGACTTTCTTAATTTTAGTTTCTTTAAATCCAGTTGCATCTAAAAATAAGATTGTACCACTCCTATCTTCTGATTTCCATTCACCCGAAATATTGTTTTCCGTCCCTTAACCCTGAGTCTTATTTTGTCCTTCAAGGTTAGGTATGTTTCCTGGATACACCATATGGATGGTTTATGCTTTTTTATCTAATCAGCCAGCCTGTATCACTTCAATAGGCAATTCAAGTCATTAACATTTACTGAGAGAATTGGTAAGTGTGGTAGACTTCTAGTCATCTTGTTTTGTGAAAGTCTGTTACTTACTTTTATCCTTTGCACTCTTGTGGAAGCCAGGTTTTGTCCTTTAGTTTATGAGTATTTACTTTACTGGTGGTCTATTGTGATGATCAGTGTGGAGAATAGGTCTAACTATTTCCTATAAAGTTGGTCTTTTTGTGGTAAATTTCCTCAGTGTTTGCATATCAGCAAACAATTTGATTTCTCCATTGATATTCAAGTTTAGTAGGATACAGAATTTTGGGAATAAAAAAATTGTTTTAAGAAGAACAAAAGTAGATGACCATTCTCTTCTGGCTTAGACAGTTTCAGCTGGAAAGTCCACTGTCACCCTGGTGGATTTGCCCCTGTAGGTCAATTGGTGCTTACTCCTGACTGCTTCCAGTATTTTCTCTTTTGTCTTGACTTTGCACATGGTCATTACAGTGTGTCTTGGAGATTCTCTATCTGTGTCAAGATGAGCCATGGTTCAATATAATTCTAAAAGGTGTGTTTTGAAATTGTAAGTGAAAAAACTTCGGAAATTTTCATTTATGATATCCACAAGTAGGGCTTTAATTCCTTTGGGACATTCTTCTTCCCCTTCAGGGATTCCTATAATTTGTATGTTTGAATGCTTCATGGAGTCCCATAATTCTCTGACTGAATGTTCTGCTTTCTCTCTCTTCCACCTCTTTAGCTATCTGTATTAGCTCAAGACCTTATCTTCTAGCTCTGAGATTCTTTCTTCTGCACGGTCTAATCTGTTATTGATACTCTGTACTGTATCTTTAAGTTCCCTCATTGACTCCTTCAATTCTGTAAGCTCGGCCATATCCTTTCTATATTCTTCACCTATATTCTTCACCTTTTTCACCTATTTTTTGGTTCTGTTTTTCCACTTTCTCATCAAATCCCTTCATTGCCTTTGTTATTCATATTTTAATTCCCTTTCTGTAATTTCCATTAATTCTTTGTGGGAGGAATCCTCTGTGGTAGCTGCTTCATGATCCCTTCGGGGGATTGTTCTGTTTTGTTTTTTCATGTTACTCACATGCATTCTTGTTCACGTCTTTTTTCTACTTTTTCCTTCTCACTACCTCCTTCACTTTAAATTTCCTTATCTAGGAGTTTAGGTGTTGAAGTGGACTTTTGGTATAAGGCCAAAAGGAAGAGATAGATAAAGAGTGAACAAAGAGAAAAAGAAAAAAAAAAGAAAGAAAGAAAGAAAGAAGGGGGTGAAAGAAAAGAATTGAAGAAAGGGAGAGAAAGACAGAAATAGAAAAAAAAGAGAGAGAGAAGAAATGATTGTGTTCTGCAGGGTACAATGGCCACATCCACAACTCTAGGACTTTGGTGGGGTGAACTGGGTGGGTTCCTAGAAGTCAGGAGCTCCTCAATAGCCTGTGTGAAAACAAGACCCCACCTCCATCAAATATAGAAAAAAATCATCAATATGTCAAGGTAGAGACCTACCAATACCACCTTTCCAAGTCCAAAGCTAGGACACCCAAGACCATGACCTTGTGACCTCTTTGAGCCAGTCTAAAGCTGTGACACCTCAGTCAGACCAATGCTGTCACCCCCCAGCACTCAGAAAAATGAACAAAAAAGTAAAAATAGTTGAATAAAATTAAAAATAGAATTATATACAACAAAGAAAAAAAAAGGGCTACCTTAGCTGTTGTATGAGACATTTATGTGGGACCCACAAGAAAAGTAGAAAAATCTCTACCAAAAGACAGAAGAAAGGAAAGAAACAAAAAATAAACAGAGAATAAAAGGGGCTATAGACCATAACAAAAATGGATAAGCCCTTGCTTTGGAAGAAAGTAAAAATTAAAGAATAAAAATTCAACCATACAAACAAAAAACTTCTAAAACAACAACAGCCACAACAACAAAAAGGAAAAGAAAAAATAACTAAGGAAAGAATTGGAAGGAGCAACAAATTAAAGCTACACACACACACACACACACATATATATGCATAACTATATATATTACAATATATTGCCTGGACACCAGGTGATGCTACTATGGTGTTAGAAGACTGAGAACACATGCTGTTTTTTCTGTATAAGGCAGGGGCCAGAAGCCACTTATTAGTTGCAAAGGAGGTCAGATCCTGTCTTCCTCACTTTGTTATCCTCAATCAAGGCCTGGTTTGTTCATCAGCATTCATTCCCTGTGGGACTGAGGTCCCAAAGCTCTTGCCAGATTCCTTAAGAAGCACATCTAACCATATCCCCTGACAACAAAATGGTCTTCATTGGGGGGGGGGAGGTGCAGGGGTCTTTCAGCTCACCCCAAGGATGGTTGCTCAAGCTCAGCAGGCATGCCAGAAATGGCCATGCACTAGGACCCTGTGGAATGTTTCTCCCACCTCCACCTGGCCTTCCCACAATGGTGGCACCCAGCTGGTAGCGAAGCAGATGAGAGTTCTACCCCACCTGGTATTCAATCCCAGCTGCTGGACACACACTCATTCAATGTGTCCAAGGTAGCTTCAGGGAGCAGTTTAACCCAAAATAAAAAAGCTGCAGGATAGCCCTTTCCTATCCCCAGTATTCCGTGGATGGGCTGGCCAAATGGCCTTTGCCCATTCCCAAGCACTTGCCTTCTATGCTGATTTCCCTCAGTTCTAAACCTCCTCACTGGCTCCTGGAGTCCACCACTGCTTTATTTTGCCCCCAGATTGATGTCCCTGGGTAGGTTCCCCCAGCCAGAGGTGGCTAGAGTTTTCTGTCCCTTGTCTCACTAGGAGTGGAATGGAAGCAGACATATGGATTTTTGAAAAATAAATTGTCTTCAAGAATTTTGCTCTCGCGCCAAGAGCTAAAATCATGCTCCCTCACATCCAGCAACCTTGGTCTCATTGCTGAAATGTTACTAAAGATGTGTAGAATAACTCTGAGTTTACTTCATTAAAGAGCTGAATTTTCACAGGTACAAATACAATAAAAAGTATGGGAAGCTCCAAATGCTAAACTATAAAAATATAAGAGGGTAATTATGTGAAAGGATGATAAAGAATACATTCTATTGTTTACATAATAAAAATTTGATAGATTAGTATTTCTCTTCTAATGGACAATTTAGAATTTACTAGTCAATGATTTTATATACAGAAATGCAATTCATTAAAAACCACTAATTATAATATCAACAGCATAATTGTGCTCTTTGACTGAAAGAAAATAAACCTTTAACTCATTATGACATTCTGAAGTTTCCTTTATCCTGCTGAATTCTCCTCTCCTCTTTATTGGCTTTCTAAGAAATCATTACACATAATTTTTATTTGTGTTTAAGGTTTAAAGTAATATTGAGACCAATCATCAATCTTCCAAATATTTGATTATATTTTAAATCATATTTAGGTCACTCATTTTCTTCTGGTTGAAAAATGATTAGGATTCAAATAGGAGTAGGACTGCTCATTTATCACTCAGGACACCAGAACATAAAATTGTATCACTTAGCGATTCATTTCTTTGTTCTTTCATTTCATTCCACACATGTTTAATTGGATGTGACTACGATGCAGGCATGTTTATATACACAGCAGAAATATCACTGTAGAAAAGAGACAAAGTTGTTGTTCACATAGAACTTAGATTCCAAGAAAGAAAGATAGCAAATAAACCTATAAAGCAATGTGAATGCACTACAGATATATAAATCATGTGAAGAGCTGACTAAGTACTATCAAGTAATATGATGTGGAGTAAGAAAGAGAGGGAGTGATAATGGACAGGGTAAAGAATGCTATTTCATGCGATAGTTAGGAAAATCTGCTCCAGTAGGTGACATTTATTCCAGGAGTCATAGTGAAGGAGGGATGGAAATGGATATCCAAGGGAAACACATTCCAGGCAAGTGAAAATACCCTGAGGTAAGACTATGCAAAACATCTTCAAGGAGTAGGAAGAAGGCTGGAAGGGCTGTAATAGAATGAGGATGCAGGGAGATAGAGGCTAAAGTATGAGAGACTTAATATTTCCTTTAAAAGATTGCTCTGTTAGCCAGGAGTCGTGGCTCTGGTCTGTAGTCCCATCTACTCAGGAGGGATACTGACAGGGAGGATCCTTTCAGCCCAGGAGTTGGAGGCTGCAGTGATCGATGATTCCACTGTTCTCTAGATAGGGCAACAGAGCCTAAAAAAGGAAGGAAGGAAGGGAGGGAGGAAGGAAGGAAGGAGAAAAAGATTGCTCTGGGTATGAGCAATAGACTGTAGAAAAGCAAGTATAAAAGGCTATCACACACTTGCAAGATAATTACTGAGAAACAGCATTCAGTTTGGTTTGGTGTCACGGATCAGGGCTTAAAAGGGCAGAGAATAAGTTTAGAGTGACAAGTAGAAGATATCTAAGATAACTCTATAGACTTAGCTTGAGCAACCAGACCTGCATGAAGACCAGGTGTGTTTGTTTGTGCTCTTAAGTGTGTTGGAAAGGGATAGAGTGAAGGAATTCAAACTTTAGTTTCAGAGGACAGAAAGTTAAGATGGCAACCAACCTGCTATTAGATGTGAGTAAAAGAGATGTGTAAGTCAGGAATAGCCAAGAGAAGTTGGGACTAAACATATAATCTCAGGAATTTTAAGCATGTAATTGGTATTTCAGCCCTTGGAATTGGATAAAGTCACCGATGCAGTAAGTACAGATGAAGAAGAGATCACAGAAAATAAAGAGAAATCAGCACATGGACAACAAAGAAATTTTTTTCAAAAAAAGTAAGAGTCATTTGTTATGTTGAAAACTGTTAATAATTGAAGTAAGATGATTACTGAGAAATGACATAGAATTTTTTAGTGTAAAGAACATTAATGACCTTGACAAGATTAGTATGTGAAAAAAATTCTGTGTTTCAGTGAAATACTCTATATAGCCTGACTACCCTTCCTGGTCGTCAGATTCTTGCCCTGCTCATTGTCTTGGAGCTATTTTGCAACTCTTTCTAAAAGACAGGTAACTATTCTGACTTGTCTGGTAGTGGTGTTAATTGACTTTCTGTGTCCAGTTGGTACTGATTAAATTGACTATGGAGAAACCTGTTTTGTCTCCATTGGCAATTCATTTCAGCATTTCTTTACTTATATCATATGAGGGAAATTCTTTAACACATGTTCCTTTTTATATATCTATGAGAGTCATAATTTTATTTTTTTGGAAAACATAAACATTAGTTTTAACATTAGTTTTGAAGTAATGATGTGAGCCAAAAGGTCAGCTCAAATGCGTTTTATAGAAAATGGGAAATGGGGTCAAAATAATTGATTGGTGTAAACTAAAAATAAAATCCTAATTTCTTGCTAACCAAATGGCAAGGAGACAACAGAGAAAGCTTTAATCTGAGTTCCCAGGCATGACCGGATGGGAGGCATAAAATACACCTGCAAATGGGAATGTTTTCTCTTTTCATAAATATTCATGAGTCCTCCTACAGGTTGTTAAATATGTACATTTGGCTATCCCACTCAGTGTGAATTCCTGTTCCCATTGTGCCTGCCTCGAAGCAGGTGTTCCTGGCCTGTGCAGGGAGCCCCATTTCCAGCTTGCCAGAATGGCCAAACACAGGCTGAAAACTTTACAAGAAATAAAGTCCTTTGTCAAATAATAAACCTCGTTATATTTTTTCAGTTAATATTGGATATATAGAAAAAGCTTTTAATTGATAAAGCATGTTGAAAAATCTCAGCACAATTTATTTTTAATTTTGAATCATGGTAGGAAAGTGAAAGTAAGGGACTCTAGCAGCTTGATGTAAGAAGACAATTCAGAGAGGTGAGTGAGCACCAAATCTGCCTAGTTGGAAGTGAACAAAACACACGGGACCAGAGCTGAGACAGCAGGCCCTGGCATCGTGCTGGGATTGGCAAAATCTCAACGGAAAAACTGCCTTTTCTTTAAAATGGAGATATGTGAAATACTTGTCTGTCCTGCATTTAGCTCTAGGCAAGGCAGAATAAAAGCCAAAATTTATCTGCTGAGAATTCCTAACCACAAGCTGGTACACACCTTGATCATCTGAAGAACTGAAATAAGGCAGGTGTGTGGAGAAAACTGTGCATTAAAGGAATCCTGGTATGACTTAAGATAAGTGTCATCCGTCAACTTCTTGTTAGGGTAATGTAGAAGGTTTAAATAATTGTCTTTCATTGGATAATTCAGCTGAGGGTATCTCCTGATTCACATTATGTAAACCCAAACATGATTCTTTTGTTGCAGTGGATGCATGCAGGTACAAGTAGCTTAAAAATTACACAAGTCCTCTCCTGCCCCTGGCAATTCCCATCCCACAAGAAATGGTTTTCTACCTAATAATATTTCCTTGAGTTTTTATTTTGTCATTTGACACTCCAAATAGTATGTTTGCCCATATTACACATGCAAATAAAAATACCAAATTATATTTGCATATGTAATGCTAAGGAAGAAAATTCAAAAAAATGTTCTAATATCATTTTCCTCCCTCTTCCTTGCATTTTTTATCTTCTTTGGAACAAACATATTATTTGTCTTTGCTGGCATGGACCCTTAGTTAAATTAATTATTCCTAGGGAAAGATCTCAGAATGAGAAATTAAACTTGAGCTAAAATAACTAAATCTTAGTAAAGATACTAGAATTTATTTTTAAAATATACTTAGATCTTTCTCTGAGCTCTAATCCCACAATAATCCAATTAGAATCTATTCTGTTGCTCTTTCAGCATTTTAGGAAAAACAAAGTGTTTGAAAGTGTTTTACCCATTGGGTTACCACTGAAATGTCTTGATTAAATGACAAGTAATACAGAAATCCAAGAGTTCTTGAGTTTTGTTTCCATCTGGAAGCCGAGTACTTTGCAAAGGTGATGAAGGGAGCCTGGAATCCTGCCCTGAGGCACTCTGGGCAGCACTCCGCCTCCCCCACAACTAACCCCAAACTCCTCTCACTTCCTGCAGTGCTATAAAAGAGGAAGCTGTAGGTTCCAAATGGGACTCTGCAGCTCTCTCTTCCCATCCTGGACTTCTGGAAGATTCTGGCATCATCCCTTCAAGGAGAGCCAGGAAGAGGTATCATCTGCTGGCCAATTAACCTTTCTACTCTATGGCATGACCCTCTTCTGAGGTAAAAAACATGAAGGATAGAGATACTTCTTTGAAGTGGATGTGGGAAAAATGCATCAAGGACAAAATACAAGTAATACCTCCATCAGTTATGAAGATTCACAATTTTTACTGTATACGTAGTAATATCCTTCCCTCATAACCTGAAATACCTGATATAGGAGGGCAGGCTCCACCAACATATGATTCAATTTGTGTGTAGCTGAAGGAATCCCCGAAACCTCTGTCAGATGTCTAGCCTTTATAATCTTATAGCGTTTTATTTCTGAAATCTGAAACTTGAAGGAGATGGGAAACTTAAATTACATATGTCATCACCCATTTACTTAATATCTCCTTCTATATATGCAGAAGCTTCATATTCTTTCGCAATCTTTTCAAACCTTTTACACTTGCTGTATGCTTTAAGACATTAAAGAAATAAAATCATGTCTTCACTCTAAGGGGCATGTAAGACTGAGATACAAAGATATTGCTGGGAGTAATAGGCAGTTGAATGTTGCTTTTGATAAAAAAAAAATCAATATAGATACGCTTATTTTTCATATATGTCTTGTGAATGATTAATTTCTAATTCAATTAAAGATACTATTGGACTAAAAATAATGAGTGACCATTCCTCAACATATCCACAGGCCACAGAGAGATCATACTTTAATAAATATGTTTTGGGAGGACTAGCCCAGGCTGGGAACAAAAAAACTCTCTCTGCGAGTTCTGTCAGGTCTTTAGTTTGCTGAGAATGCATAACTCTGTCCTATTCAATTGAGAAATTGAATTTTTTTTCCCCTGTCAGTATGTTCTTAACTAAAGCTATATTACATTGAAATTTCATTGTTCTCTTTCTTTCAATCTGAGATAAAAATTGGGGAAGTGAGCAAATAAAAACCTCTTTTCCATTACATTTATTATGTGGAACTTGGAATCGCTAAAGCACTTTTTCTTAATAAGTGACCATGGAAAACATCTTTTGTGAATTTGGGGGAAAATTACTGAATAAAGGATATCACTGCTTGCTGGCATTCCAGCATTCCCTCATAAGGACACTGCATTTCAAATTGTCTCTGTTTTCATAATATAACTGAGAGTATAATTTATTGTAAAGTAGGCATCACTGAAACAATAGTCAATGTTCAACTCTTAGTACTTGGTTGTGGAGGTTTTGTTTTGTCTTGGGGTTTTGCATGTGGCGAGGAAAGGGACTAAGCTGGCTTTTTGGATGTTGCAATATATGTACTCTAGCACCACCTACTGGGAAGTAGTTCATAGTGTTCCACATTATCAGAAACCAAAATACTGTCTTCTGATTCATTCCCCCCAAACCTTTCATTTATTTTCTCACTTTTTCTACTTCCTCATTCTTTTATTTTTTTGTTGCTTGTCTGTTAATTTTTATTTATTTCCCTTTCCCTACTAAAAATTCTCTGGATTTCTCAATATAATTCTAAAAGAACTAATTTTATGACATGTGGACAGGTTGAGACAAGAAAAAACAGGTCCATGTTAGCTCATATGTCTTCACTGTAAAATGATGATTAGTGGCCAATTGAATTTACAATGGTATTATTTGATAGATTAAACATTAATACTTAATATTACTTTTTCTTATTCCTAAGCCCGAATCATTGAATCCCAGCTCTTCCACTTGTGTGACTGTACAACCTCCCTAAGTCTCTGTTTGCTCACTAATAAAAAAGTAATGCCAATAATACATAACTCACAGGAACACTATGAGAACTGAATGATATGTAATGTATGCAAACATTAAAGAGTGCCTCTCATGCGGTATCTCATGCAGTAAATGTGCAGTACTTTCCATTATTGTTACCGTTCCAAGGACAAAGTTCATGCTTTTATTCATCTCTATAACCTCAGAGTACATTGCAGAAGCTTTATAAATTTTCTACTCTGTCTTAATACTTACCAGAAAGTGGATTGTATATAATATAATAGAAAAATATTACGACTGTAACTATAAGCCAGACACTCTGGTTAAATGTTATTTCATTCACTAAATAGAGAATCCAGAATCTTGGTTTTTATTCCTAACATTTTAGTTAAAATTTGAGCATGTCTCCCCGTCATCATAGCTCACTACAACCTCAAATTCCTGGGCTCAAGTGATCCTCCTGCCTCAGCCTCCCAGGTATCTGGGACTACAGGCATCCATCAAGATACCTGGCTAACTTTTCTATTTTTTGTAGAGATGGAGTCTTGATCTTGCTCAGGTAATTGAGATCATCTCTATTATCTTTACTATAATTCTGCCAGCCTTATAAATTAAGTAGGAAGTTATGTAATTCAGCATTCATACTGGCTGTTACTCTGTTTCTCTTCATTTTAAAATGAAGAAAATAAGTGATAGAATTGTATATAATTAGAACAAGCTGTATCACAGGTCGTCTAGCTAACCCCGACTCAGAGTTAAACAAACAATATACACAGAAAGGTGAATTATTCTGCCCCAGATCATAACATTAGTTGTAGCTGTATTAAGAGTTTAGTCCAGATGATTTGGAAGAGGTGACAGATTTGGCTTTCATATTGCTACAGTCACTTTTCACGTTCTTTCCTTGGCTATCTGTTAACTGTAGTGATATTTAGCAATAAGGTATGTAGCACTTTTTCTAGAATGAGTTTGCAAACTTAATTGTCTGACCTCATGTATTCCTATATTATCACTTGTGAACTATAGACCTCAGCAAATCTAAAAAGGCTAAAACCATCAACCTTATAAGATGTATTTTTAGAAACATTGTGAAATATAGCATACTGAGGTGATTTTGAAACAAGAAATCCTCCTATTTTCCTTTTAACTTACGTTTAAATTTAAATTACATTGTATAAAATTTGAGAAGAATAAAGTCAACCATAATTACATGACTGTAAATAAGGATTTATATAGTTTAAAATATGTCTTACTTTATTTTTTCTTTGCATATATATTGTCACAATCATAGTATGCATAAAATAGTACAATTATTTGATTATGATCTGATCATGTTACATGGTCTTTATAGTTACTAATACTTACAAATTTATCTAGAAAATGATTATATTATAATTTACCTTAACGATTACCTATATTGTTGAGCATTAAATTTTCTTCTGTCCTTCCCTCCTTCTCCCCTCCCCTCCCCTCCACTTCCCCTGTCCTCTCTCCTTCCTTTCCTCCCTCCCTCCCTCCCTTCTTTCTTGACTCCTTCCTTCCTTTTTATCCTTCCCTCCTTCCTCTTTCAGAATTTTAAATAATGTATTGCATCCATGGCTTTCTTTATGCATTAGGAAATTTCTACTAAATAAACGATCAAAGTGATTGTCAAATTGCCAATGGCCTTCTACCAGTGCACAGCACTTAGCCATGCCACTTTAACATAAAATCATACAAGTTTTGATCTGCTCTCAAAAGCAATGAGAATTTATTTAATGTGGGAATGCTGATGTCTGTTTCATTTATTTTCTTTACTAATATATTTGAATTTGTTTTCATCATTTTATTTTGTGTTTGTCCTGCTTTGCTGATGTTCATTCACTCTTCCTGTTTCTTCTTTTAAATTAATAATTATTCTAATTCTATACTGTTTTACCAATTGGCCTAGAAATAACATACCAGTTTTTTATTACCTGAACTTAAAATTATTTAAAATTAAGTGAACACACATAGCTTAAAAAGTATAAACTGATTAATGTCTCTACTATCCTACAAAACAATACAAGAACTGAAACCTATAACCCCAATCAATTGTCTCTTGGTTTATAAATCAATATCATCAATAATTCTACTTGGTTTTTCTAGTCCAATTATTTATTGGCTTTTATATATTAAATGCTTCCTTAGTTTATAAACAAGTTTTCCAATTTCTCTGTTTAACATTACCTCTTGGATCTTAGTTTTTCTTCCTATGTTCAGAGTTTTTCTGAGTTTTATCCTTCAGAAGTTGTGTAAGTGAGGTTTTTCTGTGTAAGGGCTTTCAATTTTAATTTTCTCAATGTGTGTGTGTGTGTGTGTGTGTGTGTGTGTGTGGTGGTCTTATTTATGACAACATTGTTCTTTTGTTGGAATTTTCTCCTCCCTTAAGAGAAATTTTATCTTTGAAGTTCTGCAGTTTGATTCGTATCTTTCTTATGTAATATGCAATATGTGATATGCAGTAGATCATTTGTAATATAGTGGTACAAGCAGATGGACCTATATGTGTCTATAAATACTACTTACTGGCTATCTAACTCACCTTTAAATAGATGTATTAAGAACTTGCCTTGGATTTTTCTCATATTTGGATCTGAAGATTCATGTTTTATACAACTTCTGATTATTTCTAAACCAATATATTGCCTGCTAAAATCTTTTACCTACATTGTCTTTTTCCTTAGATATGTTTTGAATTATTTTATTTTACTTCATTCTATTCTATTATCCATGCCTATTAACTTCTCTTTTGTAGTTTATATCCTTTTATGTCTCTGTACTCTGAATTGTTCCTTCAGCTCTACCTCCAAGTGTTCCAACTATATTTAATCCATCCAATTATTATTATTAGAGATAATATTTTTTCCACTTTTTGACATTCATCCTGTCTTCCCACACTCAACCTAACAGCGTTCTGAATAACAATCGACACCTCTAAGAAAAAAGGGATCCTGTGCCAGGAAAACTAGCTCATGTCATACCCTGCAAAAGAATATGGCTTTGTTTATTCCCACTCACTTAATTTGATGATTATATGACCATATATTTCTTCCATTTCCCAAATTTTATGACAAATATTTACTTACACAAAAATGTAAGTTTAAAGTGATGTGTGAATTTTTAATTAGAAGCATGAGGCTTATTGAATAAGAACATAAGAGGGTAGTATTGATTCCACATCAACCCAAGTGCCTATCAACTCATGAATGGATTAATAAACTGTGCTATATATACACCATGAAATGCTATTCAACCATAAGAAGATGGAGATTACATCCTTTGTATTAACCTGGACAGAATTGCAGAACATTCTCTTTAGTAAAGTATCACAAGAATGGAAAAGCAAGTACTTAATACTAGTATTACTAATACTAATATTACTTAATACTAATATTAAGCCAGTAGATGAACTAATGCACATCCACACAAGAGAAAAACACAAATTAATTCAAGTGGAAGGGAGAGAGGGCATGGTGTGCTCTCATCTAATGGGCACAATGTAAGGGTATATGGCACACCTCTGGGTGAGGAGCACAACTACAACAGGGACCTTACAGAACAAATACAAACATGTTAACCTAATTGTTTGTAACTTCACATTAATCTGAAATTTAAAAAGGTTTGAATACATCTATTTCTTAGTTCTGAATTCAAATATTAAAAGCCAACATTTAAAATGCTTAGTTCCAAGTTTATGTTTAGAAAGTGATATAGTTAAAATGTATTGGGCATGCACTCTCAACCAGGTACAATTAAGATCCTTCCATATGTTATTTTATAATAATGCATTATGTACATGCAACTTTACCTTTATTTTGAAATGAAAATATTGTGACAAAAAGAAGTTAATTGACTCATCTGTAGCACATAATTAGGAAGTGATGGAACTAGTTTCAGAATGCACATTTGGGGTTTAGTTTGCATGTGTTTTTTTTTTCCTGTGACATTATAACTTTTAAGTATTTTACAATTAGGAAAATTGAAATCAAATTTCAGTCAACAATAGATATTATTTAGACAGTTCTCAAAGATCTTTGGAGTATTGTTTGAATAATCCTGTTTTGACTTGGGAGGTTTTGTTTTTGTGTTTGTTTTATTACTGTTATTCGCAGTTTGCCCACTGGCTGTTTTTCATTCCATAGACAGAAAAAAATGGTAAAATATAAGAAACTTTGCTTTTTTTCTTTCCTTCAACATTGGCCAAATATACAAATGTCAGAAAGACTCTCTGTGATGATTACGAGAATAGGAGGGATGAGAGATGCACGGAGTCCTCTGAAGGAGATCTGAAGGATGTGGAAGACGACATTCTTTTGTGTGTGTGTGTGTGTTTGTGAGTGTGTTCTTTTTCTTTCTTTCTTTTTTTTAATTAAATCATAGCTGTTCACATTAATGCAATTATGGTGTACAATGTGCTGGTTTTATATACCATTTGAAATATTTTCATCAAACTGGTTAACATAGCCCTCCCCACATTTTCTTAATTATTGTGTTAAGACGTTTATACTTTACACAGGAAGGAGGATAATTGGTGGGACACAACTAGGAAGCCAACATTCTTATCACTCCATGGTGGAGTGTTTTACTTTTGGATAAGCCATTCTGATTGATTTTTCAGGGTCTGACATATTCATGGTCCCACATTGCTGATTTAATTGAATTGTGTTTAAGCAGAGAGATTAGATCTTGGTAATGAAATTTTAAACTATTTCGCATTTCATTCTTTGTTAGTATTATATTGTAAATGCAAAACAATTCTAAAATCAATCATAAGTGTTTATTTGTGAAATACTTTGTTCAATCATTTATATAACCATTTTGTCTTATTAATGTAAACAGTACAGAATTTCCTAGAAGTGCATTAATTTGGATTTCTGACTTTCTATTTTTCTCCTTGGGATACAGCTTTCTTTGGTAAAATATTTTTAGAATGAAAATGGAAAGAGACATCTTTCCCTTTTGTGCATCTAGCAGAAAATTATAACATAACTTTTATTTCAGTTGTGAAGACTTCAAAAAATTAAATTTAGAAAAGAAGATTCCTGGATCTTCATTAGAAAATTTAGTCATAAATTCCAAATAGTGTTTTTAATTTCTGACTTTTTGTGTTACAATGATAAAACCATCTTCACTTCATTATGTCTCATCCCTCATACACTCATCACTTCACAAGAGAAGTCAGTTTTTAGTAATATAGATAAGTTCTAAGAGTTATGTCATTGAGAAGTTATTATCTGAGTGGAAAAGATTCTACTATTTTTTTTCCTGAAACTCTACCTTGGTGCCAGATAATTTTGGAGGCTCTTATATCTTTTTTTTTTTTTTTTTTTTCTACACAAAGAATTTGAAGTGTATCCCCAAACTAGGAGCAGAACCAGATAGGGAGGGGCCAAGCAGGTGCTTGGTAAAATCTAAAAATCTAAAGTTAAGGCCTAACAAAGCATTTACCATTGTTTGGATAGATTAGAGGAGCCATTTCCAAATCTCTACCAATGTGCAGAATTTGCTTAAGATAAAATGATACATGTATCTCTTGGATCTGGTGGGGACTGACTAAACATGCTTTAGGATTTTATGTATGTGTTTAACCAGCTGATAGTAAGAATTTTGTTTTTGGACTAACCCATCCTATGCCATTTCAAATTAAGAAGAGTGTGTTTTTGTTCACATTTAATATTGAGAAAGAAAAAGGAAAAGAAACTTCTTTATTAGTTCATTCTTCCAGTCTTCTTTTTGCTCCTCTGTTTTATTTTCTGCAGCCGTTGGTTCTTCTAGTATGCGTGCTGTCTCTTAATATTTGTCCTATTCTGAAGAAGACAATATTATTTATGTGGGACATGCCTAAGAGTAAAATTTAACTAATTTTAATAACTTTCAGATTATAATTCAAAAGAAACAAATCCCCAAATCAAATTAATTTAATATTATAAAACATTCTTATGATAGCAAATTACTCATATATTTTTAAAATGCCTTTTCTTTAAGTGGTTGTTTTGAAATAATTAAAGTGCATCTCCTTAAGGAAGATTAAGGATACCTGCAGCTTGATCATTTCAGGGCAATGGAAATTCAACCCTTTCTTGAATTGCAAAATTACCTTTCTATTTTGTGAAGTTCAGAAATATAATCATTCAAGTTAGAAAAGCAATAGAGAGAGCAGGGTAAACTTACATTGAGTAAGTTCAATGTACTGCCTTGTTTGGTAGGTAACTTATAATTTCATCTCCAAAATACCTGACCCTTAGTATATATGCCCTGTATAACCTCCTCTTCTTGAGTGAGGACAAGATTGTAAAATACGTGGAGTGTAACTCTCATGATTATTGCATTTATGGCAAAAGAATTTTTAAGATGTAATTAAGGTCCCTAATTAGTTGACTTTTTTTTTTTTTTTTTTTTTTTTTAAAGATATGGGGTCTTTCTGTCATCCAGTCTAGACTGCAGTGGCACAATCATAGCTCAGTGTAACCTCAAACTCCTGGTGTCAAGTGATCCTCTCACCTCAGCCTCTTGAATAGCTGTGACTACAGGTATGTCCCACTAAAACCAGATAATTTTTTAATTATCTTGCCTTGCTATGTTGCCCAGGTTGGTCTTGAACTCCTGGCCTCAAGCAATTCTCTTTGCCTCAGCTTCCCAAAGAGCTGAGAATACAGGCATGTGCCACCACCCAGCTGATTGTGAATTAATTAAAAGGGAAATTATCCTGGGTAGGTCCAGGTGAGTCCTTTAAAAGCAGGATTGGGGCCCTCCTTGAGGTCAGAGAAATTCTTATACTGGCCTTACCACGTTGTGCAAGGGCCATGTGGCAAGGAGTTGTAAGTAGCCTCTAGTAGTTGAGCTCTGTCCCCAGTTGACAGCCAGTGAAAAAATGGAAATGGAAGAATTCCTCCCCATTTCCACAAAGTCTCACTCCACTCACAAAGAACTAATTTCTGCCAACAACCACATGAACTTGGAAGAGTATCCCAAGCTCTAGAAAGGTATGCAACCTGCCAACACTTTAGTCAAGCATTATTAGAGTCTGAGCAGAGGATCAAACTAGATTGGACCTAGACTCACAGAAACTGGGACATTAAGAGTGTGTTGTTATAAGTTATTGAGTTTGTGGTAATTTATTATGAAGCGATTGAAAATAATATACCTTGTATTATAATTTAATTTTAAAAATCAAGGCTATGTTCAGCTAGCCTTGCCTGTCTTTTATTGTTTAGTATATGTAAGAGTGTATTTAAACACATAAATACACACATGCAAATATGTATATGTGTGTGTGTGTGTGTGTGTTTTTAAATTTCAGATTAAAATGAGGATACAGTTGATTGGGTTACATCGTTTGTGTTTGTTAGGTGAGTCCAAGTTGTTGTTGTGTCCCTCACCCAGCAAGTGTACCATAAACCCTTACATTCTGCCTGTTAGGTGAGAGCACACCAATATCCCTCCTTCCTCGCCCCTCCTCCCTCCCTTTCCTCTCCCTCTACTTGAGTTTAATTGTGTTTTTCTCTTGTGTGGGCATGTATTTGTTTGTCTATTGGTTTCATATTAGTATTGAGTACATTGGATACTTGCTTTTCATTCTTTTTGAGTACATTGGATACTTGCTTTTCATTCTTATGATACTTTACTAAGTAGAATGTTCTCCAACTCCATCAGGTTAATTCAAAAGATAAAGTCTCCATCTTTTCATGGCTAAATAGTATTCCATGGTATACATATACTACAGTTTATTAATCCATTCATGGGTTGACAGGCACTTGGGTTGATTCCACATCTTAGTACTTGTAAATTGAGCTGTGATAAACAATCTAGTGCAAATGTCCTTATGGCAAAATAATTTTTTTTACTTCTAGATACCAAGTAATGATATTACAGGATCAAATGGAAGGTCTGCTTTTAGTTCTTTGAGGATTCTCCATACTTCTTTCCACCAACACACATTTTTACACTGTTGGTTGCAATCACACCAACAGTGTAAAAATGTTCCCTTTTCTCCACACTCTCATCAGCATCTGCAGCTTTGTGTGATTTTTTTTTTATTTTTTATGTAAGTTCAATTAAGTTTGCATATGCTTGATGAGAGCAGACATATTGGTTATTTTTTAAAACTTCTATAATTTGGGAGCTTAAAACAGTGTTTGGGAGTTAAAATAAGTTCATTCAAGGACCTCACAATCTAAGTATTTACCAAGATAACTAAAAACATGTGTTCATGCAAAGATATATTCACAAATATTCTTAGCATTTTGTTCATAATAGAAATGGCAAAATTATCTTAAAAACTGGTGAATAGTGAAAACCGTATTGTACTAAACAATGGAGAGAAATGAACCAATGAGGTATAAAACTGCCAATAAATGCTATAAATCTTCAAAATATGGCAGGCCAGAGAAAACAAGTTATGAAATAACACCAATTGCATAATATATTTATATGAAGTTCAATTTACATGCCTAATGTATCATAGAATGTAGGTCAATGATTGCCTAGAGGAGAGGGTGAGCATAAAGAATGTTTTGGAGTGATGGATAAAATGTGTTGTATCTTTATTGTGATACACAAAGTGTATCTTTATTTTATCTTTATTGTGATTACACAAAGTGTATACATTTATCAAAACTCACTGAACTATACACTTGAAGTTTTATTTTAGTGGATGTAAATATACCTTCAAAAAGCTGGTTAACAACAGTAGTACCTGGTGCATAATAAAATATTCAATAAATACTTATAAATGAGCAAAACTTGCAATCAATTTTATTCTTTAAATAATTTATAATTTTAGCAAAAATATGTTTTTCATAATAGTCCAAAGGATTTATATGTAAACAGAAAGTTAGAAAATATTTATTATTTGAAATGCAAAATGAATGTCAAGAATTACTTATCTTACATATCTGCGATGTTGGGTTATCTTATTTTAAATTATTTAAAATTGATTTGGGAAGTGTTCCATTTCTAATGCAATCCAGTGTTATTTTCTCTAGGTCTCAATGATTCCAATGAGTTGGTCCTTATAGGTTTTCTGAAAAGATTAACCAGAAAATGATTAAAATAGTTCGGAAAATTACAAAGACATTAAGTATCACAATGATTACATTTGGATATTGGAGTTGATGCAATGGATTCTCAGTAACAGATAATATACCATATTAAATAAAATGAAATCTTTTGGTTCCATCCTTCCTTACGAAATAATCCTTCCATGTTTTAAATTATAAAAAAGTGATTCTTTTAGTACTTATAAGTTTAAAATGTAAGATTTATAAAAGTAAAATCACAATATTGAGAAAGTTGATATTACATAGAATTAAAATAAGCATATTAGGATATCTTACAGAAAATTTGGCAATGAGTATCAAAAGGCAGAGGAGTTCTCAAACTCTTATCCCTCTCCTTGTTTTGGTTTCAGATATTCCATTAGATTCTCTTATGCAAATCTCTGATAAAGTAGGATCAGTTAAAAGCTATGACTCTACATTGCAAACAATAATTTTATTACCTATAGAGTGCTAAAAAATATAAGTACAAGAGTTTTCTTTCCACCAATTCATTAACTCTTCAAAGTACCTTTCAAGATTCTCTGGCACATCTGTAAAAAGTGGTGTATAGTACAAAATGTTTGCTTGTGTATCAGTATCTGCCTTCTTGTCCTCAAACATCTCAGCATCACTCTTTGAGAGGAGGTGATGGGCTCTTTGACGTGCAGCTGGAATATCACAGTATATAACGTAGACCTGATAAAAAGTTAAGATTATATTATTTGACTGACAGAAACTATGAACTCTTGTCTGGCCACTATTCAACTATTCTTTTCCACCATTAGCGATATTTAGACAAAAATTAAATGGTCAGTAGGCTGGGAAGTTATGAGAAGAATTCAAGTATTAAGAGTCATTGGATTTAATTTCATTTGAACTTCATTATGGTTTGAGATTCTATAATCTGTGATTTTCAGAATGCATTTTTTATTCTCTCCCAACTAAATGTGCATGTAAAGCTAATTTCATTTTATATTTACATAATATTTAAATGTTGGTTTGTACATTTTTAAATAAATCCAAGAAAGTGAGCTAGGACCATGCTTGCTTAGTGCAATATACTGGTTTATTTGCCTTTTGGTGTTATGGAAACACCAAGCTTGGTGAAACTCACCCTGTGCAGCTTCAGAGAAATGCTGTGTGTTCCTCTGATTTAATTATGCATTGTTTGGTTTGTTTGTTTGTTTTTGTAGAGACAGAGTCTCACTTTATCACCCTAGGTAGAGTGCCGTGGTGTCACACAGCTCACAGCAACCTCCAATTCCTGGGTTTAGGCTATTCTCTTGCCTCAGTCTCCCAAGAAGCTGGGACTACTGGCTCCTGCCACAGCGCCCAGCTATTTTTTTGCTGCAGTTTGTCCGGGGCCGGGTTTGAACCCACCACCCTCGGTATATGGGCCTGGCGCCCTGCCCACTGAGTCACAAGCGCTGCCCTAATTATACATTGTTATAACCCAGTTTTTATTTCTAATTTTTTAGAAAAATATTTCCATTTTGTAAACAGCCAATCTTCTTTAAAATTTCATTTTTTTTGTAGGCTATAAAAAAAAAGTTTGTTTTCTATGCTAAAAGTGACCTTCATTTTCTGTTATTACACAGTAAATAATTTTGAAACTATATATAAACATATTATGTTTTTGCAATTAATTCAACAATTTTATTTTAAGATATACCTACTTGAGATTTTCTAAATAAATGACATTTTTTTCATGGATGGTTTTCTAAGTTCCAACCATTTAAATTATTCAGGCTTCAGACCTCACCATTCTATGCTTAGGTAATTGGAGTTAAAAATACTAACTATGAGAATAAACTTGACTAGTAACCTGGCATTAACATGACCAACTTTAAAAATATTGCCAGAGACAGAAAGAGAACAAAAGAAGGAAAAAAAGAAACAAAAACAAAAGGGCATAAAAATTAAAATTGAAGCAGGACATTTAAGTGATTATTAAGTCTTTATTATTCATAGTAACAATAGGATACTTTACAAATACTTTTTATAAAGTTGACAATATCCATCAAAATTATAGTATCTGTTTTTAATAGGTTTTCAAGATTAAAGATATAAATCTGTCAACACTCCCATATCTTTAGCATCTGCAAAATAATTACCTCCTTTAATTAAAGGCCTATGAGAGAAATACCATGCAGCCCACACAGAAATCAAGCCTATGACTATCTCAGTGTTTTAATCACCTGCTCTCTAAATACAAACTGTAGTGTTGATGGTGAAGAGTGCAAGAAAAAATCTGCATTAAAATTAGTTTGCCTTTGACCTTGCTGCTAATCATCTTTTCCAATAAATGCATTATTACATTAATAATGCTTTCCTCCTATGAAAGATAAAGAAAACATATCCTTGATTCTTTTTCTTGCTATCAATTTAATTTGCATTTGTGAAGGCAAGTATAGACTGTCTACACACCAGTTAAATATTTTATTATAATCCCTGTTTATTCCAAAGAGATATAATGAAGTAAGACGTCCTGGAAATGAATCTGATGGGAAGTTCAGGAAGTCTGTTTCACTGTTTATTAGTCGCATGACTGCAGTAAGGTCACATAAGTTCACTGTTTTCATTCAGTTGGAGAAGAGGATTGGAATCCATGAGCATTTTGGACCTGTGCCCTTTAGAGCTCAGTTTCCAGAATGGGTTTCAAGCACTTGTCTCCTCCTCTAGAGCCCCTTTTGCTCTGTCTCAGCATCAAGGCAACGCTGTTTTATATTATTATTTTTGTTTCAATATATCTTATATTTTGATTTTAATTACCAAGATTTTGTTTAAAGAAAGAAGGCTCTAATTTATATAACGGTTTGAAAACCACTGGTCTGAATTAGTAGTGGAACTCCTTGTACCGGACCAGTTCTCTGTTTGGGTGCATTCCACTGTGGGGAGCCATTTGCCCCAGCACACTGGACCAGGCAAATAGAAACAAAAAAAATGGATAAAAATCTTTGCCTTTCATGCTCTCAATTACCAAAGTTTCTTTTGGAAAATGTCACCGATATTTACCGTGCTTAATAAAATTTTCAACAATTGATTGATTATTTCATAAGAGCCATCCAATGTCCTAGGTTCACTTTTGCTTTGCTCTTTCTTGTTTGGATAAGGCCTGTGTCATTTTTTCCAGCTTGAAAAAGATCCCTGCTATGTGTTGATCTAATAGGATATTCTTTCCTTCTGCTGCCATGAGCATAGCCTGAAAAAAAAAAAAAAATACGAGTTAAGTTTTAGTTTCTAGATACAAATGTTTTTTCCTTTTAATCTAAGAAATAGAATTAGAAATAATCTAATCTAATCTGTAATGCTAAGAAGTAGCAATAAAATGTACTCATAAAAAGCAAAGTACAATGTATAAAATACTAGATACTTAAATTCTGACATGTGGTTTGAAAACATTTTTTAAAAGGTGCTCCAAAAATGTTGTGGGTAGTTGTCTGAAACTGTAAAATAAAGGGTTTGTTGCTATTATAACTGAACATTTCTAGAGGTACCTACATTTTTATTTGAGGGGTACAATTCATAGACTTTTAAAGGATATTCAGGAGTATATTTCACAAGAATTATCTATTGTGATGTGAATGTGAAAATGTGAAAAAACAAAATGAAATAAATATAAATACAATGAGAATATATTATTAACCAAAATGTTCCCTGGGAATAGTCAATGTTAACTTAATACAGAAGAACCTCTGTAAGGTGACTACCTAAGAGATTTTTTAAAAATGGTCAAAATATGAAAGTGATCAACATAAAGAACTTCCACTGACTATACGTGGTACATGTCTGGTCTATGAAAATTAGGTCAACTTAAGGAGGTGGTCAATGTAGGGAGATGGTCAACTATAGAGACTCTACTGTATTTATATGTAATGCTTTTTTCAGTACATATATACGTAAAATTAGTTTAGGTTCCAAAGTTTTTGCCGTTAAAGTAATACTCAAAGTTCTTATGAAAATAATAATGTCTTATTTCTTTGAACATATTATTCCTCTGCTGTTTTTCTCTAAGATTTGGTCTGATTATTACCACTCAAGTTATAACTAAGCTTTGTCTGATTATTACCACTCAAGTTATAACTAAGTTGTAACTAGTGGTTCTGTAGAACTCTTAAGTTGAAATATACATGTCTGGCTATTTCCTACAAAAGTAAGACAGAATACTCTCCCCTTCTAAAGATAAAGCATCTACAGTTTCGAAGATCCTCAAGTTGTGGTATAATATGAAACTAGTGAGTTACCTATCTAGAGAATTGTTTTACTGAAATATCCAGAACCTACATCTCTATATTAATGAAGTGATACTTTAAAGGTCTTTGGGAGAAAACATAGACCTGTAAAAGAAAATGGCTTATAAGCATTTGAATATAAATGAAATAAAGTCCTTCAAATATATATTCTTTCTTACTATCAAACAACACGATGCTTTCACTTATTTATGTACTGCTTTTTTATTACAAACTCAGATATCATAAGCGTATTTACTTGAAAGATGATCAGATTAGTGATATTTTAGTTATTCTAAAGCCATGAGAAAGGATTACATTTCCATGCTTATTTGTCCTCCCTTGTCTGCTCCTATATCCAAATCCTAGGACAGCATCTTCCCTGGGGACACTGTTGCATTTGGATGGTCATATGCACATTTCAAACTTTTCTGGAATGTTTCCATCTCTGCTACTATTTCTTGCAGTTCTTTAACAGCTGAAATAAGAAAAAGAATAAGAAAGAACCTAACAAGAAATTGTCATTTAAAAAAAATCACTGCAGGTAATATTTTATAAAAGAAAAATTCTAGAGCTCAGTGCACATCTTAGTATTGATCTAATGTGCATGTTATCCATTGGCTTATTCATTTTTTCACTCATTTATTTAAAATATACTGCTTATTTACTACATCATGAACATTTAGTTTAGCACCCAAATGTATCGATGAACAGCATACACACAGTAGGCCTGAACGGTGTATATTCTAGTGAAGGAGAAGAGCAGCAAACAACTAAGCACATGCAGAAAGTTCATCATGAAAGGTTATAATAAAGATCAGCAAAGAAGTAAGTAGGGTCCTGTGGTCATGAATTAATGAAAGGCTTGATTAGATAAGGCTGGGTGGAAGATTTTTCTGAGCAAAAACAACTTTTGAAGTGAATGTTAAAGACAGAAAAAAGTTAACCCTGCTAAGAATAGATAAGTGTGAACAATAAAGAGTTAGGCAATAAAACAGAAGATAAAAGGCCCTGAAACAAGAGAAATATGGTCTGGAAACTTAAGAAGAACCAGTGGGACAGGATCCCAGTGAGTAAGGAAGACAGTGGCCCCCGCAGTATGACAGCGCCTGGGTCAGGCATTTCAGCACCTTGTAGGAAATATTAATACTAACAAGTCTGGGTTTTATCTAATGTCCATTAAAAGCCATTGAAGGAGTTTAAACAAGGCCTATGAAGATTTCTGTGGCTGCTGAAGGATAAGTGAACTGAGACTGGGTGGTGAAAAGGCAAAAAATGGGAGAACATTGGGAAGTCAGTCAACAACTACAGATGTTGGTGACTCAGGATATGGAGATGGGTGAATTTGGGTTATATTTTTGAGACAGAATTAGACTTACTCTTGTTCTCCAAATGAAAGAGAAGACAAGAATAACTGACCCCCAAATATTTGGCTTAGTACATAATATCTGTACTCTAAATGAATAAATTAAATTCTACATAAAAACAATAAAATGGTAATCATATCTGAAGGACCAATTACAATATTTTTTTTCTGATTTATCTTTACATAGTGAGATATTATGACATCTTTTCCTGAGTTTCTGAATCTGCACAAAGAAAATACACAAGGAAACAGAACATATGAGAATTGTACAACTATTTGTGTTTACTGGACATTTATTGCATTTATAAACTATCATTATTCTTGTTGAAGTATTTTATTAAATTAGTTTATTATATGTATATACAATTTACACTCCCTAGAACCTGCAACATTTAAGTGTAAAATAAAGTGAATTCTTACAGGCATATACATTTGGAGACCCATAAAACCACAACCAAAAACGGGATATGAAATATTTCCATCACCCTCAAAGTTTATTTGTGTTTATTTGCACAGTAAAACCCCACAAGAAAATAGTTGTATGTATACACATTTTTTTATTAATAATTTAAATTTACTTAGATATTTATCATTTATGATACTTTTCCTTCCTTCCTTAACACATGAGTTTTTCTGTGGTATTAAATTTTTCTTCATCCTCAGAACTCCCTTCTATATTTTCCTCCCTTTATTGTACATGCATAAATGACAACAAATTCCTTCAGTTTTCTTTATCTGAAAATGTGTCTATTTTACCTTCGATTTTGAACGATGTTATTTCTGGGTGTAGAATTCCAGGATGTTAATTATTTTTTTCTTTCAATAATTTAAAGTTGTTTTCTGGTCCTTACAATTTATAATTACAGGGTGTCCATAGAGTTCATGTACAATTTAAAATAGCCAGCTATTTTTAAATTGCACACAAACTTTATAGATACTCTGTATTACTAAAGATTTTTTCATGGACTTGAATTTTATTCTCTTCTGTATGAAGTATTATTTTCATTTGGCCTGCTTGCCTTTATAATTTTCTCTTTATCTCTGGTTTTCAGCTTTCTGAAGGTGATATGCTCAGGTGTAACTTGCTTCATATTTACTCTAACAGGTTGTGCCAACTTTCTTGAATCTGTAAAATTTTGAGTTTCATGCAACTTGAGAAGTTAAGCCGGTACTTCTTCATGTTTTTCTACATCTTCTCTCTGCCTTCTTTTGTCTGCAAGTCTGACTATACATTTTAGAATATTAGAATTTTTCATATATTTCATACATTTATATCTTTCTCATATATTCTCTTGGGGCCCTATTTATTCTTTTTTAATCTCTTTTTTTCCTCTCTTAATTGATAGATGATAGTTGTACATATTTTTTCCTCTCTTTTCAAGACTGGGTAATTTCTATTAATCCATACTGAAGTTTACCACTTCTTTTTATATCATCTCCATTCTTCTACCAAGCTGCTAGTTTTCCTTTTTTTTTTTTTTTATTTTAGAGATTGTCTTGTTTTAGTTATAAAATATCTACTTGGTTGTCTTTCATATTTTGTTTCTTGGGTGTGATTTTTCTCTTTCGTTATGAGCACTTAAAAGAAGGAAATCCTTAAACATGGCTATAGAAACCCTTACCTGATAACTCCAACATCTGACTCATCTCAAAAATGGCCTTTGCTGATTATTTTTTTTCCCCTTGAGAATGACTTGTTTTTCTGGTTCTTTCTCTTATGTCCCATCTATTATGAATATTTTGTCTTAGAGACTCTTGGATCTGTTATATTTCTTTGAAGAGTTTTTTGTTTTTGTTTTTGTTTTTTTTTGTACTTTAATGGGCAAGTAACTTGATTCAAATTAAATTGCAATATGTGACAGTTTGAAATTCCTTTCTGCTCTCTGGACCTTGACTCGGGTGTCTGGAGCCCTTCTTAAACATTCTTGGTTCGGGGATCTCTTGGGGGGAAAGTTCCAACACAGAATTTGGAGTTCTCCCCTTGTTCTCTCCTTTCCTGAATCCCCTTTTCACTTGCCATGATTGCTCTGGACTTCATTCACTGGTTTCTCAGACTGTGGGCTTTTTTCTCTCCTCCCCTTTTTGCCTCTCCTCTCTTTTTTCTTTCAACAGAGTCTCTCTCTCTACACATACACACACACACACACACACACACACACACACACACACATACACACACCCAGGCTAGAGTGCCCTGTGGCATCAACCTAGCTTAAAGCAACCTCAAACTCCTAGGCTCAAGTGATCCTCCTGCCTCATCCTCCTGAGTAGTTGGGACTACAGACAGGTGTCACCCATGCCAAGCCCTTTTTAGTAGGGGTGGGATATGGCTTTTGCTCTGGCTTGCCTCCAACTCCTAACTTTAGGGATCTTCCAGCAGGAGCCACCGTACCTGGCCGAGCCTGTGGGCTTTCATTATAGATTTAGCTGCCCAGTGCCATGCAACAAGGAGTGTCTTCCTCAGGTCTAAGCTGCAAAAATGGAAAACTCATACTGGTTTTTCACTGCAATTTTTAACTCCTCTTCAAAATCCGCTTGCTTTCATTTACTCTCCAAAGAATAATGCTCTCTCAAATAGATGTTTTTGTATTTTGCTCAGCATTGACAGTTGTGATCCCTGGGAAGATTGGTGTGATAGAGGCTTACTCTGCTATACTAGAGCTGCTAAAGGTCTTTAGTTCCTAGTGTTTCTGATGAGCTTAATAGTAAAGCAAGGCATATGTGTGCGTGTTGTGTCTGTGTGTATGAGCCACTGTGTGTTTGCCAAGGAGTAGTTTATAAAATAGAGGTAATTCAACATGTTTCTAAATGCTAATTGAGGAAGACACTGCTCTGTTAATCAAGGTTAACTGAGTGATTTTATATCTATAGAGAGAAATAAAGACAGACTACTAGAAATGCCAAGATTATTACATTTTTGGTAGAATTAATAAAACTGCAGCATTGGGGAAAAGAATTACTTACTCAGAGAATGATGGATATGTAGAAAATTTATTTTTTGAGTGAAAATTTCCAGAAGTCAAGTCTGCAATATACATATTTCAAAATATTGATGTAATAGCATGTCACCATTTTTTTAAAACAAAATTACCTTCCTTCTTTTCCAAGCTAAATTTGAGAAGGTAAAATCAGCTATATCGACATTTATTCCGATAACTAATAGATAACTAAATGTTTTTCAATGATTATTGATATGGCTGCTTGTGAATCATCTAATTTATGTTTGACACTGGTTAGAATCTGCTTTGTGTGATTCATTTCTTTTCTGCCCTTCGCATCCGTGATGGGGTTCCTCTGGTCCTACTCTCACTTCTCTTACCTACCTGACTACCTTACCTTTGTACAGGTTTAAATTAATAGTAATCCCCAAATCTGTACCTGCAGAGTCCCAAACCCACAAAGCCAATTTCCTTTCTATTGTGATGTCCCACCAGTAGATCACATTCTCCCGTCCCATGCTCTTCATCTGCTCTTTTCCTCTCACCTCCTTTTCCTCCTGTGTTTCTCCCACATTCCCAGTAGAACTACCCTTCCCCTAGGTGATCGTGATAACCAGCATTATCTTCTTGCCCTTTCTTTCTGTCACCCCTTAATGGTGACCTTGGGTATAGATGGAGATAAGGAAGAAACAAATCTTACTCTTTACTATGTCTCAAATGTGCTTGTTATGGAATAAATTGTACCCTACCCATAAAATTTATAGGTTGAAGCCTTAATCCTTATGTGACTTAGTTTGGAAATAGAGCCTTTAAGGAGGTAATTAAGGTTAAATGAAGCTGAAAGAAAGAGGTCTGAATCCATAGGACCAGTGTCCTTGTAATAAGAGAAAGGGACTCCAGAAACACACCCACACAGAGAAAAGACCATATAAGAATATGGTGGAAAGGCAGTCCCCTGTGAGCCTAGGAGAGAAAGGAGGCTCAGGAGAAAACAAACTTGCTAACAATTTGGCCTTGTACTTCTAGTCCTCAGCACAGTGTGGTATTGACCCCAGCTAGTCGGTGGTATTTTGTTAGGGTTGCCCTAGCAGACTCAGTGGTTAATCTATTGCCTAAAAGTTAGCAGACCTCACTCTGTTGTAACAGTGATTAAGAAATAGTTTTAGTTAGAACAAAGGGAAGAGAAGGAATAAAGAACAGCCAGGCATCTTGTGGATATCTTCTCTCAGGGGCATTCAGTTTAAAGAAGAATTATTAAACAGTTTTTTTTTTTTCTTTTGTTTTTTTTTGAGAATTAGGCAAGATTGAAGAGTATAAATAGACCAGGGTAAAAACACCCTGTCTCAACCCATGAAAAACAAACCTCATGTCTAGTAGGTGAAACAGTGAATAATAAACTACAAAATAGTGGAAGAAATATAATAACAGAAACAGGTATAAGGAAGAGGGAGAGTACATAAAAGGGAGTGACCCGCTCTGCTGGAGTTTTCTAGGGAAGGCTCCTTGGAAGTAGATGGTATTTAGTTTGAATTTTAAAAATGACTAAAGAGTTCTTTGTGTATGGAAATGAGGGCCACTCCAGGCATAGCAGTCTCATAGATACCAAAAGATTTTGGAGAAACCTTCCTCTACTAGTGATGGACCATGACTTCTCCTGCAGTGTGTGTTTGTGCATGTGTGGGTATGTGTGCATGTCTGTGTGAGTATGTGTGTGGGGGGTAGAGGGGTATATTTTATTTTACAGAAAACACAAGGAAAGGAATGCTTTGTTGCATTTGAAAGGAATGTGCTTGAACAAAATGTTCTGTGACACAAGTGAATCCGTGTAGTACCACTCAGATAATTTCGTGGTGATCAGTGGCATGAAAGACTGACCATACTGTTTGTTCACTTTTCTCTCCCATCTTTACTTTAAAGTAATGCATTTTAAAAAACTTTTTATTGCAAAATATATTTTTGAATAAAATACTGGGAGTGTTCTCTTTCCTACTTGGAAGCATATTACAGAAACAAGTCTATTTCATTCTGATGGAATGTCTGACTCTGAAAATTACATATTCTTTCCAAAGTATGATTAAAAGAGAGAAGAGAAAAAGGGACAAATCTTAAACATTTTACTTTTATATTTACTAAACTGATATTTGCACAATAAGTATAATTACATAGGTTTGAATAATAATCCTCATAAAATGAAAGGCCAGTAACATTAACCAGAAGTAATTGCTAGGAGCAAATTGAGTTATTACTAATATGGCTATTATAAACAGAGATTAATGGTGGGCACAATTTTTATGATTATGAAAGAGCAAACTGGGAGAGAATGAGAGCTCTCATGATCTCTGGGTACATCTTATGAAATATTTTGGATAATTCTCATGTTCCAATAAGTGCACGTCTTATAATGAGTTTTAATTTAAAAAAATTAAAAATTAACTACCTTCATTATATTTGTGGTTCTTTTTTTCTAAAAAGATAATTTTTATTTATTTTAAACAAATTACAAATTTATTATTATGTTTTTATGAATAAGTGGAAAATTTATCATAATAAGCTCTTTTAGTTAGGATTACAGTGACCAGATTCATAGGGCATTCCACACAGCTTCCGGGGAGGCTGTGATGATATGTGTGTGTGTGTGTGTGTGTGTGTATGTGTGTGTGTGTGTGTGTGTGTGTGTGTGTGTATGTTAATTCTCTCTTCAGTCCTCAGCTAAAATGGTTCTGGATTTTCATGCTCCAAGGTACAGACACAAAAAGCTGTTGACACTGGATGAGAATATGAGCTGACTGTCCTCTGCTGCTCCCCATCTTTTAAAACGATTTCATGGACTTGATGACCATGTAGATGTCTCTCCCCTTGTCCGTGTTCTCACAGAATATTCTTTCCAAATGCGTACTCCCACTCAATGGAAAAGTGAAGCTATCCCATGTGGCCAATAGCCCTTCCATGATCTGTGCCAGGCTTTCCTCTGTACTGCACCATGGAGAGCAGCACGGAGTCCCCGGTGTAACACAAGGGCCTCCTTTACACTTCTTGTCATTAGCTCATGGTTTTCCTTTAGCTGGCTTGTCTTCATAATTCTACCCACAGCCTGACACATACTTTTTTATACCTTATTACTCTGCTCAGCCATCCACCCCTAGGAAATTATTCCTGAATCTCTCTTGTTTTCCTCTATTGTAGCATGTGTTTTTAGTATTGCAGTACTAAAGGCAACTGTTTAGATGTCCTTCCCAAATAACCCAGAAACATCTGTATTAATACACATCCTTTGTTGCACTGAAATTATATGTTCTTCTGCCTTCACTTTGTCGTACTGTTCCTTATAATTCTAGCATGGAGCGCATTGCTTCATAAATTAAGGTAGAAAATATGAGTGATTATCATTCACAAAAAACTGGAAATAAAATTTTGAGCCATGACACAGTAAAGATACAGAAAAGTCCTTTGATGGAAACTTTACCACTTTACCAGGCCCAAACTAAATATCAGTACTAAAGTATATGTTTTTTAACCAACCTTTTCTCTTTCCCATTGCTCATAATTTTGGCTTGCTCGGTAAAGGAGGCTTTTCTTTTCTTCCATAAGCTCATCATTTCTCTTCATCAGAGCCTATAATATTGGAAAGTACAGGAAAAAGGGCAGAAAAATGAATTTGGAATTTTACGTTACTGAAATATTACTATTATCATTATACTTGTTTTTAAGTCAGAAAAGAGAGTCTTTAAAATAAATTGTGATCTCAAAAACTTAAAGTGAGTTTCTGCGGAATATTAAAAGCCAGGTATGCATGATAGAATATACACTGAAGAAATTATAACGTGAGCTACTGCTGCACGTAAGATAAGCAATTCAAGCTTAGCATTCGCTCAAATTAGTAGGTGGCCAAAATAAGGTATTTGATTGCATCTTAACCTGAAGGCAGATCTTAAGGTTTAACTCAGATTTTGCTATGTGGATCTACAAATATTTACTTAAATATTTCTTACTTGCAGGCTCTGTGGTAAGCAGAACAATGACATCTAAAGATGTCCTTCCAAAAGATGTCCTAATCCCCAGAACCTGTAAACATATTAGGTTACATGGGAAGGGAACTAAAGTCACAGTTAGAATTAAAATTGCTAATCTAGAGAGAGTCGATCTATAAAGAGAAAGATTCAACTGGATTCTGTGGGTGGGCCTAATGTAATTATGAGGGACCTTACAAGGGGAAGACACCTTGTTGGACGAAGGGAGCAGGATCAGAGACATGCTATGTTCCTGGCTTCAAAAAAAGGGACAGGTCACAAACCAGCAAACATGTACGGTTTTAGTGACTGACAAAGGTAAGGAAATGGATTTTACCTGGGAACCTCCAGAAGACAATTCCACATTGCTGCCACCTGGTTTTAGCCTAGTGACACCTGCTTTGGACTTGTGACCTTCAGAAATGTAAGAGAATAAATTTGTGTAGTTATGAGGCATAAAATTTATGGTAATTTTTTATACTCCCCCCAAACTGAAGTTGAAAAATTAACTTTGCTGAGAGAGAAAAATAACATTGCTGTTTAGTCAATTGCATTGTTAATTGTCTAATTGTACAAGAAGTAATTTTAAATTGAATTTACTATTAAGGAGTCTCACTTCTCCTCCTAACTGAAGTGTGATTATGGAGAACCAGTCAATCTGAATTCTCCCAAACCAGACCTTCTAATTCTCCCTCATGTTCCTCTTGGATAGGCCCTATGTCTCACTCCATGGGGCTGGCTCAGAGCATGAAGTTTCAAAAGAAAATTGTGGCTGTGGAAGCCCTTTGTTCTTCCAGCAGCCCAAATAGCATGATTATACGTCAAAAGATAATAGAATTCCATAAATTAAATTCCACAAATTATGTACAACTTCCTGTTTCATACTCTTTTTAAAAACATAAATACATACTTTATATTTTGCAAACAAGAAAAAAGTTGGAAGAACCACATGCACTTATATTGAACATTATTTGTTAGTACCGAATGAGAATTATGAAGTCTGAGAGACAGCTAGCATTTACATGATGCCTATGTTACCTAACTTTAAGGAAGGGTGTTGGAAACAGTGTTGAAGCATTTCTCCTACACCACTGAGTGTGAAAATAGCAGAGGGAAAAGGAGAAGAAATATGTGGAAAATACATAAGTAATGACATTTAATATTAAAAGGGGGGCTGTTCATTTCTCCAGTACTGGTTACAATTATTTCTATGGGTTTATGTAGTATGTTAGATAGAATTATCTTTCTAAAGGACAGTGCTCATTGAATGTTACCTTCACTGTACCTTGCCAGTGTTCGTTCTTCTGTACCACCCAGTTGTGATATGCCTCAAACATTTTTTGGAGTTCCTTTATTTTCCTGTCATGAACCTTCTACAGGGAGAAAAGGAAGGTTTAGAGCATCTTTACAACCACATTAGCCGGCCATAAATTTTTGCCTCTTACTACTTGAGCACATTCCATAGAATGAAACCTCAACAAACCCCTTGCAGTAAAGACAGCGACTGTCAAGGATGACCACTGCTTAGTGTGCTGTGAGTGTGAACAAGAGGAGTAGCTGGTAACTCTGGGTCTCAGGAGTGATGAGTCCCTTTTCAGTCCAACGGGAATAAACAACTGCCTTGAATCAAATGTCAAGACAAAAGTGTCCTGTGGGAAGTTTTTTATATTTAATGAATAAAAGCTCACAAACAATTCTTGGAAAGGTTACCTTATTGCTTCAAAAATCTAATCTGAGTAGCTTAAAAACGGAGCTTTAACAGAAGGTAACCTTAAACACAGCACCAGGATCTGCACCCGAGGCTTTTTGTTTTGATTGTCTGTCCTAATCTTTCAAAGCTAATGGGAATTTTGCCAGTAGGACTTTATTTATTATTATCCATATTTCCCTATAAATAAAAAAAATGATATGCTTAGTAACAAAGATGGTTCATATTTTGGGTGGTTATTGGAAAAGGATCATGGTCTTTGAAAATGCCTCATAAGTTATTCCACATAGATGTATCTCTCCCTAATGTCCAAGCTTCACTGACTTTCACATTTTTTCATGGCATAATATCAGATTTTACTATTTCTACCTATTAGCATTTTGGGACTCATTTAAAAACATGGTAATAAAACAAAAATAGACCCACAAATTTATTAAGAAATAGGCCAACTATTATTAATACTATGCTAAGTAATAGCAAGGGAATCAAAACTCACATTTCCAGACTTCATGGGGGAAATTTTTAAAATTCATTGTTAATTATTTGGCAAGTTTTGTACATTGAAAACTTCAGAGATTGAGCATGAATTAAGGTGAATATTTAGCTCTGCCCACTAGAATGTTACCTTTATGAGGCAGCGATTTTGTCTGATTGGTTCATTGCTGTATCTCTAGCATTCGCCATTCTGCTTTAGAGTAAGATCTAATGAATATTAGCTTAATAGCTCAAGAGATTAAAAAATCTGATGAAAACAAATAAAAGGCTATAAAAAAACAGTTACACTTAAATGTAATATACACATTATTTACTCTTGCAAATATCACATCTTGACAAAATTAAAATATCATCCTGTAGCCTTGAATGCAGATTTATGGGAGTATTTAATGCCTACCTAGATTGTACTACCGCTCTACAGAAGCAGAGGGTATGTTTCAAATGTGCTATCTTGCCTTCCATATCTTCCGCATTTGTCAAGACTGTGCATGCTGGAGAGAAGTGAAAAGGTGGACAAATAGGATTTTGTGTGTGCAGAAACTTACACTCATGCGTGTGTATGTGTCTACGTCTGTCTAGATGTCTCTACCCATCATCACGTGAAGTCTGACCCATTTAAGGACTGATAGACATGAATAGCTTCACCTATGCCCTTGGCCAGTAGGGGGAGCTGTCACCAGCCACTACAGCACCATTGTAGGTATAAACTCATTTTTATGTGAGGACCCATACCTCAATGGTATCTTTTACTTAAATAAGAACTACAGATTTAGATTGTTAAATATGTCAAAGGGTCAATCAAACAACCCAAAACCTATTAAAGTGTAAAATAAGACCATTATGATGCATATTATAGTTGATTATAATTCTAGGTAATAAATTGGTTCAATGTTAAATTGTAACACATATATGATAATATTACTATAGTGGAAAACATTTATCATCATTCACCTTCTCTTCTTTTCTCATAAATTCTATTTGTTTGGTTACTTGTTTGTGTGTATGTTGCATTTGGTGCATGTCCTTTGTCATCTGCAAAAAATAATGTAGAAAAAATAGAAAAATCAAGTAAGAGAACAAAAGTCCAGGTGATTATATAAACCAACTTTAAAAAATGTAACACAATGTTTTCAGAATTAACTTCAAAATTTTTATCATCTTCTATATACTGGGTCTGTATTAAACATTTATTAGATATTATCTTATTTAATTCTAAAAATTCATCTTCACAAGTGCTCTCATTAATTTTAGTAGATGAGAAAATTACCACTTAGAGAAGACAGACTTTTTCAGGATCATAGTACTCTTAATTTATTATTGGAACCTTGTCCTTTTGACTCTAATCCCTATATAATTATATCTTCTCCTAAGTTACTCCTCTGATCAGCTGTTCACTCCATCTCCAGTATATAAAATCATTTTTCTTCTTTATTCCCACAGTCAGCATTTGCTCAATTTCATTGCAATCACCATGTGCTAAAGGCACTGATGTCATTCAAATAATTTATGGTGTGTTAGGAAGTCTAAGAAGAATTCACTATTCTGCTCTGATCTGGTCTGTCCTTGCCAATAGGAGAATGTTCTGGAAACTTGAGATGGCCAGTTGTCCTGTTACCTCTCTGGACTATTAGGAAACCCACAGACGCTAACAGCTTGGTTAATTAAGGAGCTGACTAGGGAACAATGAGCAGGATCTGTGCACATATCACCACAGTGGCTTTGTTAATGACACTGATTCTGCAATAATCACAATCAAAATGCTTCAGATTTGTATTTCAGGTTATAAGGAAAGAGGTCGTAAATCCAAATCTTTCATTAATCAAGATCACCATTTGCAAAAGCTAAATTGAGTCTTATGTGTATTTGTCAATATTATGGTATTAAAAAGAAGATGAGTTACTAAATAATTTCATTTAATTCTTAGAAAGTATACACAAAATACATTTTAATAAAAACCACATGAAACAGTAGCACAATCTCAGTTTCATGAAGTCATTCCTCATAAGTATGTTGTGTGTAACTTTATGTAATTGCCAAACACTATTTTGTAACAAACTTATCTTAAAATGTGCTATCTATACTGACAGCTCTTACATTTTGATTTTGTTTATGATAGGTTGGTTCTCAGCCTAACTTTCCATGTAATATCAAATTAATACCATTTTGATTTTGCTCAACAAATCTTGCTTAACCTGAATCATATCTTGTCAAACTCTCCTTTACAGACAGTTAAATATTATATTGATTATTTGTTTAAATCTGCAGAAATACATAATCTGTAACCCCTCCATAACTGGATTGTTGGATTCTCCTTTGACAGTATAACACAGAACAGGCAGGAATATAAGACGGGAAATTAGAAGAATGAGAATTTAACCTAACAAATTCTGTGTGTAATTCTTTGAGTTTCCAGATGAGTTTTGAATTTGATAAATCCCTCAGAGGCAGGGTAGCACATTGTTTAAGAGCCCAAAACTCACAGCCAGATGGCTTGAGTTCAAAATCTATTCCCAATACTTAACTATGTGTAGGACCTTGGGAAGCTTGTTTAATGCCTTTGTTTGCTCACCTATGAAATAAGAATACACCCAGCACTCCCTTCATAGGGTTGATAAGTAAGCATAAATAAGTCAGTACGGATAAGTCACCATAAATAAGAGCTGACACAAAATAAGACCTATGTTTGTATCTCCTGTTTTTAACCTAAATTTATTCAAATATTTAGGTCTTTGTAAAATTGTGAGCAGCTCAGATATTCAGCATTTGCTCCCCGAGCCTCCATTACATGTCAGTTGTCACACTAGATTCAAAGACTATGCCCGTGAACAAGACAAAGATTCCTCGCTGAAATGCTGCCTCATACCAAGGTGCTCTAATTGAAATGGAGCCTCCTCAAAATTCCAACTTATGAAAAAACATTTTTTTCTATTGTTAAGTTTTTGCTTTTTAATTTTAGTTACTAGTATGTGTAGTCACAGAAACGAGTTTATTTACACCTTTAAACACAATTCTTTTTGCCTCACTTCAAACAGTTTTTTAAAATTTTTATATATATATATTATTAATATTAAATCATAGCTGTGTACATTAATGCCATCATGGGGCACCATACATTGGTTTTATAGACAGTTTGACATATTTTCATCACACTGGTTAATATAGCCTTCCTGGCATTTTCATAGTCTTCAGTTTTTTACTCTTAGTGTGGTGTCTATCATATGCTAAGTGACATACAGTTCATTCCATATTTCCTATGTTATGACAAATTGTCTCGTGATCAACCTTAAATATTTACATCAATTACAAGCTGCACCTCAATTTCGTGTAAGTTAAAGAGAAAAGGCACCTTGCACTGAAAAAATATAGTGTTACTATTTTTATTAGTAAGATGAAAGATGATGTCATCACCTTGGCTTAAAAACCATCTTTCACATGCAGCACAAGGCGAATAATTTTTTGTTATTTACAATTAGAGTCCTTCAATGCAATGATTTAGATGTAATATTTATTTTAGCCAAGACTCAAAATACATAGTGAATGAACACATTTAAATTAAATTGGAAAAATGTTTAGTGTATGTGCACACACAGAGGTATATAGATGTATATAACCTTCAATACAAATGTCTTTTTTCTTGAGTGACCCAAAATATCTGTAATTTGTAATTATGGGCTGGATGCAAAGTTGTTACATGGGGGAAGAACTGGGGGATATTTAACTAGATCAACTGACTTCTCAAGTAAGTTCTTGGTATTTGGTCTCAGTTTTTCCTCAAAAACTAAATGTTTTGTACACTCATTCTAGAAATGTTTTGTACACTCATTCTAGAAAATTCTTAAATTTGGAATCATAAATGCGTCTTGACATGACTGTTCCAATATCCATATGATATACTGCCTAAGCATATACAATCTTGTGATAACTCCACTGTACTTGTGAGACTATTATCACTTTTCATAAGAAAGACTCCCCACATCAATCACCAAAACACATATTTATTAGTATATTTGTGGCCTATACCAAGTTGTTTGACAACAATGCCTAGCAATGAGGTGGGAGAGGGCTTGCTGACTTGGTCCATATCCATCTTAGAGAAATATGCGTTATTTTACCTTTAGATCTAGGACTCTACTCTGCAGATATGATTAAATTGTTAATATATCAACCTAAATAACTCAGTAATAAAGTTCTTATTGAAATGGAAAATAAGGAGTCAAGAATATGAACAAGTAGCCACCATGAAAAATATTCCAACCCTTGTCCTTGTTCAATGATTTTCTGGTATATTCTTCTCTATCAATTCTAAAATTTAAAAATTCTAGACAGATAACACTTATGTAGAATATATTATAAGTCTTTTGAGGAATGACTATTTCCTTTACTTTTAGAGGGGGCATTTACCAGGTTAAAAAAAAGATGTCATGGTGTCATCTTTTATCCAAGTGTCACAGTCTGGTATTTGAGGGATACTTAGGGTACCATGATCTGTCCTGCATCATTCAAAGGAAAACTGCAATTATAATGCATTTTTGTTCCTGAGCTTGGTTTTTCATATTTGCCAAATGTTTATAAGAGTATATTTTTATTTATATCATTTGCATGGGTTTCTAGGATGAATTTTATAACATTGCTTAGATAAATGTCACTTAATTCAATAGGTAAATGTTAAATAACTGGCTATATTTCAAAAAGATATGTATATATTTTTGTGCACTTATTTCTACACAAATCAGAAAAAAATTAAACCAAAATATATTTTCTGGTATTTTGCTTCATGAAGAATGTGTTTACATTTACCTGGGTGATGTAAGATACAGCTAACGCATGGGGAATATATGGCTGCTTTGCTGGGAAGACTTGCAGTTCAACTGGCCTCTGGTTATCTTCATTAGTTAGTCCCAGGTTGTTGTCCCTGGACACTATTGACATCAAGTCAGATTAAAATAAACATAAGAAGTAGTATTATGTGTACAGTATATTTTCTGAATTTCTGAGAAGCATGTTTGAAGAGAAGTATATGTAAAGGTATTACATAAAAAAATTTCATAACTTTAAATATTTAACCATTCACAAATAACACTAACATTTTCCATTTTAGCTATTTTTCTTCTTCAGGATTTCCAATAGCTATTGCTTCAAGTAGCTAATGCCTACACTTGATAAATGATATGTTTAGGAAAGAGATTGCTCTACAGTAATGCCCCCTTACTGGAGGTTTGGCTTTTCTCATGGTATCAGTTACCCATAGTTAATTGCAGCCTGAAAATATTAAATGGAAAATTTGAGAAACAAACAATTCCTAAGTTTTCAATTTTGCACCATTTCTGAGGAAATCATGCTCCACCACCCTTTGCCCAGCACAGGGCTGGATGCCCACGAGTCACTCAGCAGCTGTCTCCTTTATCAGATGGACTGTGGAGATAGGGCAGCGCTCCGATCAAGTTACCCTGATCCCAAAGCACAAGAGTAAGTGATGTAGGCAATTCAGACATGCCAAAAAGAAGCCATAAAGCACTTCCTTTAAGTGAAAAGGTGAAAGTTTTCTGCCTAAGAAAGGAAAAAAATATATGCTGAGCATGCTGACATAGATAAGAAGAATGAATCTTCCAACTATGAAATTGTGAAGAAGGAAAACAACTCATCTTGTTTTGCTGTCACACCTCAAATTGCAAAAGTTATGGCCACAGTGCATGGGAAGCACTTAGTAAAGATGGAAGAGGCATTAAAGTTGCGGGTGAAAGAGTGTGAACAGAAATATGTTCTGATTCATGGCCGTTAGGTTAGGCACTATTGGCCCTCTCAGATATCCACATGTGTCTCGCAATATTGCCCCTGCAGATAAGGAGGAACTGCTCTATATTCCTCTCATGCTGTCTTTCTTGTCAAGTTTTGGAAGTTTATACTGGCCTCATGAAATGAGTTTGCAGCGTGTTCCCTCATTTTCCTATCCATAGAGGAGCTTTAGAAAATTATTGCCCATTATCTCTCTACACTGCTTATCTATATTCTTATTTGTATGAATTTACCTCATGTAAATTGAGCTTTTTGACATTTGCCATCTCACCATATGCATCTTTACTGATTACTATATGCTTCACAAGTTTTAATGACTTCAAAATTTATACTATCATAAATAATGCTTCAATAAGCAGATGCAAATATTTAACATTTTTCATTCTTCTTTTGCTATTTTCTTGGGATACATTCAAACGCTTGAAAAATAATTTTAAAAGTGATTAAATATATAGACTTTGAAATATTGAAAACCTGAGTTCCCTTTCTACTTCTACAACATTTAATCCATTTGACTTTAGTCAAATGATTACTCTTCTCAAGAGACATTTTCCTCATTTGTAACTTAGTGAAAATAACATCTACTGCTTAGGGTTGTGCAGGGACTTTATGAGTAATGTGAAATTAAAATTTCTGTCAGTCATCAGATATTTATTAAACCATTCAGTAAAAAAGTAGCTATTATTAATATCATCATCCTCCTTATTATCAAAAATGGATTAAAAACATATAATTTTGAGTAAAAACTTTAATTTGCTGGCTTAATATATCAGTATGATACCTCTTTGTATCAGGCTTATTCCTACTCTTAGTACCTTTAGATTATATAAATTCTTACTGCTTCTAGATTTTATCCTACTTTTTTTCTTGAAAAATAAAGATCAGATGTCATTATATCTGATCTTTATTTTTCATTTTGGATTAATATAAGGATACCAATTATTAGGTTAGATTGTTTGTGTTTGTTAGGTGAAGTCCAAGTTGTGTTTGAGTCCTTCACCTGGGTGTGTCATATACCCCTACATTGCATTTGTTAGGTGAGAGTTTACTGACTCCCCCTCCTTCCTTATTGAATTTTATTGTGTTTTTCTATCATGTGAACCTGACGTTCATCTACTAGTTTCAAATTAGTATTTAGTACATGGAATACTTGTTTTTCCATTCTTAAGATACTTTAGTACTTTAACTCTATCCAGGTTAATTCAAAAGGTGTAAAGTCTCCATTTTTTATGGTTGAATAGTATTCCATGGTATACATATACCACAGCTTGTTAATCTATTCATGGTTGGTGGGAACTTGGGTTGTTTCTACTTCTTTTCCATTGTGAATTGACTGTAAACATTTGAGTACAAATACAGCACAGAAACTATTTTTTGAGTACTCTTTGATGACAAGTAAATTGAAATATCCTGTGATAGATTTAGTAGAAAGAATAGGCTATTGGTATGTTATTTATCTTGGCATGGGTTGTGCTTTATCAAACTTGTTCTACAGGTTAATAAAAACATTTACATTATGTAACAATATACCTTGTTCCACGATTGTATTCTTTTCTTTCCATCCAATGAGCCATCTGAAAAACTCTGCTTTCTGTTGATGCCAACTCTGTCCATCCAGGGCACTCCCAGTTGTTCAACTTCAAAAGAAACTAGTAAACTCAAGTGAAAAAACACTCCTGGGAAAGTATCTGGAAGGGATCAAGGTCTAACCTCAAATTAACCCCAGCTGAGAGATGTGGTAATAAATTCCCCAGGATAAAGAAGATAAAAATATTGTTCTAATTACTGCTTCCTCACTATGACCATGAATTTTAATATCTCGAATAAAAGATCTTCTTATATATCAAATAGGGACAGAATAGAGAAGTCCTAACAAAATAGAGCATAGAAGATTGAGTGATGGTGCAAAAAAATAATGACGCTACAATCTACTGCCTTATTTTAAACAGGCCTGAAGGTACACACAGAAGTAAGCAGAATAGGCTGTGATGATTTTCTGTGTTTTGTTGGATACCTCCCAAGTGTTCGGATTGTCCTCATCAAGGTGGAAATACAAAAGTTTTCAGTCATAACCCAAGCAAAGCATAATTTATATGTATGCATCTTCCATTTTTGATGGTGTTAGAGCTCTTGGGATTTATAAAATACACTGGATACTATATACATTGCCAAAAAAGTTCTTTTTTTTTTTTTTTTTTTTTAAAGACAGAGCCTTGTCACCCTTGGTAGAGTAGTGCGTGGTGTCATAGCTCACAACAAGCTCTAACTCTTGGGCTCAAGTTGTCCTTTTGCCTCAGTTTTTCTATTTTTGGTAAAGACGGGGTCTCACTATTTTGCTCAGGCAGATCTTGAACTCAGGAGTTCAAACAATCCACCCACTTCTGCCTCCCCGAGTGCTAGGATTATAGGTGTGAGCCACTGCACCTGGCCGCCAAAAAAAGTTCTTGATGACGTAACTTCCCTGTTTTAGTCTTTTATGAAAATTAAAGAGGCTGCCACTGTTAGTGGTAAGGATACATTACAAACTGCTTGTATTAACACTGTTTTGTTAAAAAGAATGTTATTTGTGGGTAAAATTGGATCAGATAAAAGAGATAAATTACGTCCCTGGGGCTATATGCCCTTAGCCCCTAACTCAACTCTAGTTTTAACCAGATTAATTGGCAATTAGCAATATTAACAGGAAAATCTTAAAAAGCCAAAAGATAGCCCTCTGGAGAAGAGTCTTATACATCAAGCTTAAATAGGTAGCTTTGAACTACACAGAAGCTTCCTGCTGTCTTGTCTAAGACTCCTTCTCAGGACCCAAGCTCCTCATGTCCTCCTCTTCCTCTAGGGGGAGCTCTCTGGACCAAGCCAGTTTTCTTTCATCTCTTGGGCTCATGCTAAAGTAGCAGACATTTTTTAATCAAGAAAAAAAGACAAAGTAACAGAGGTGCTGGGTCTGGGATCATTTTACTGCTGAACAGCGGCAATAAAGGTATATTTGCAGATGTCCTGATATATAATAAAAGTATCCTTCTTTTGTTAAGCTCCTGATAGACATATTTTCTGTTACTTGTAAGTGGAAGCATTCCTTGCTGAAAATCGGTCCTGGCATCATGTTGTTACTTCATTGATTTTCTTTAAGTAAATGGCCTGTGGATCTATCATTGCTTGGTGCTATCTCATTGGCTTGACATAGCACACAGATATCTGACGCACTATCTTTTTTCAAGGAAATTAAAATCTTTTCTGAAGCAGAACAACCTATAAATCTGTCTATCTGGGGTCCATTTCAGCATTTTCACACTTTTAGAAAAACTATTTCTTATTGTGAGATAAAGATTCTTCACTGAGTTTTCCTCAAAAGACTTTCATAATACATACAAAAAATTCAGTCATCCCAGTACGACAGCTTGGTACCAATCTTCTTTCTCAGTTTCTAAAATCTTTCCACATGTCTTCCTTCAGCCCAGCCAGTCTCTTGCCTGTCTCTTGTCCCTTCCTAGTTACCCTTCCTTTCCTACAAAGAGATCCTATCTCTGACCAGTGAAAACCAGTGTGATAGGTTTTATCTGAGAGTTCTTACCATTTCCTTCCTCACTGCTCCAGGCTACAAAACCAACCTTACATTATGGGGACAAGAAAACAACTCTCTTGGTGTATAAGAATATTCACCTGCCATTTTCTTTTCTTGTGCAGTAGCAAAGGGTAACGTGCTTAAAGAACACTTATTTTAACTAAATATATAAATCAGGTAGACATATCTTATTATGATCACTCACACTGTAACATGACTCTGGTTTGTTATGTTCCTCTATAAGGAGATACCTTTAAAACGTATGTTGCTTTGGGTGTTGAAAATCCCCAGGTTTGTGACAGTCCTATAAATTTAAAGCAGCACTTGAACATTTTATTTCCTTCTTTTGGTTTCAAAGGAAAGTATTTGACAGCTCAGCAATTCTCTCTCTGCTAATCTATGCTTACCTCTAGCTAACTGCCCATTTGCTCTGCTTTATTGCATCAGAGGAAACTAGTGGCTTTCTTAGTCATAAACCTGCCTTCATATAACTTGACTGAAACTAAAGGATTCAAAACTTAAGGCAAAATTATAAATGTACACTCATGGTTTCTCTGACTGCACTTTTCCCAATCATGAAGTTCAGCCTTCCCAGAGGCAAGAATATGTATATATATTTCCCCTTAAGTAATTTAAAACTATGTACCACTTATTTTAAATTAAAATCTGCAGGGTGATTAGATATAGAGGTTTGCTTCTGCTAGGAATATCTAACACGAATTATTTCCAATATTAGAGATCAGACTATTTCTACTTTTGAATACTTGACAACACATCTGAATCAACACATTTAAAAAATATTAACAGTGCCTTTCATGTAGGGAATAAGATTATAAATCAACAATTGGTGTGATCTACACCATGCTCTATTAAAAATCTTTGAAAGCATTTTCTGTATGTCAGAATATACAATTGGAAAGACCTAATTTAACTAACTAATTAATTAATTAATTAATGTATTTATTTTGAGACAGAGTCTCACTTTGTTCCCCTTGGTAGAGTGCTGTGACTTCATAGCTCACAGCAACTTCAAACCCTTGGGCTCAAGTGATCTTTTTGCCTCTCCCAAGTAACTGGGACTACAGGTAGCCTGCACAATGTCCCATAGTTTTTCTATTTTTAGTAAAGTTGGGGGATCTCACTCAGATTCAGGCTGGTCTTGAACTCTTGAGCTCAGGCAATCTTCTCACCTTGGCCTCCCAGAGTGCTGGGATTATAAACATGAGACACCATGCCTAAACCTTAGAAAGACCTATTTTAATAGGTAAAGTACTGGGTGGGTGAAAGTTTATTTTTCTTTACTGTGAAGAAATGACTACTTAAGTCTAATATAAAAGCATCTATTAACCATAGGGTAAAAATAACCTCAGCAGAATTTTTATAGATCCTGAAGGAAAAGTGGAAAAAAAAAAAAATGATTAGGAGTGGGATTGAGTCTGCTTTGGAGAGAATTAGCTGTTATGTTTAAAATATGTAACACTGCTTCTAAATTGGATAGGTACATTTCTAGCCACGTAGACTTATCCCTGTCCATGTAATGCTCTTTTACTTGAGTTGTAAAGGTATAGAAAAGTGACATTTTTCAACTATAGTAGGATTCTGGGAACTTAAATCTTCAGATCCTCCAAAGTTCCCAGAATCCTAATGCCTCACTCCAGAGGCAAACATGCCATTGCTCTTTATAGTCCATGGGACAGAATGGGCTTTTTGTCCTGAATAACTCCATGGAGATTGGGAAATGTAGGAATTCGGTGAGTTCTGAGGCTCGTGCCTCAGTTCACTTGCCACTTTTGAGCTCCACCATGAGGAGATCAGATATAATCCCAAACTCCCTCTTCTGTCAACACAGTGACTCTGAAACTAAGAAATGCTGATGGAGCTACAAGGCAGGAATAGCCTGGTTACCTGTGGTCCCAGGGGGAAGAGAGCTGCCCTTGAGAGCTGATAAATCACAACTGACTTTGCATGAACAAGAAGTAAAGTTTTGTATGTTAAGCTAGTGAGATTTCAGTGTTCATTTTATTACCACAACACAGCCTATCCTACCTGAACAAGACACTTGGATTGAAAGGTCTTCTGTCTTGTGTTTCCTATCCAGAGTACCATTCTTGCTACATGTTCTACCATTTGTATCCTTGAATTATTGCTAAAATTTGTTAGAAACTTTTGCTCCAATCTTGGCCCTGTCCTGGCACTTGTGGGTTCAATGCTCTTTGATGTTTTGATTTGTCTGTAAGAACCTATTTCCCATTGCTGAAATATTCATCTATAGGCAACTTTCAATAAGCAGAATTATAATTTGATCTCAGCAAAACTACTTATACTAGATAAGTATAACAAGGTGGGAAAATTTATGCATAGTTAGATTTTTTAGTTCATATAGAATTATTGATGTTACTGAGTTGAAAGCTCATGATTAGAAATTTGTAGGAACGTAAAATAATAGATCTGAATCAGTGGTTTTGAAGAGTATGTTAAAATACTGAGAGGTGAAATTTTATTTGTTAATAATAGGCATTAAATACTGGGAATTGTGTATATTTGGGATTAGAGTTTCATACCACTAAGCAATTAATCACAGCTTACCCTGTTCATGTTCTTTGTCACTTTTAATACCTTTAGTCACACAGGGTGGGTAGGTTTGGGTTTCATCAGGAACAATTCCAGGCAAAGGAACATCCAGGACAATGACTACCAGTGTCATGGCTAGATGACAAATCTTTTTAGGTAATCTTCAGCTCCTTGGGAGAGTCTTCAGATTTCCTGGAGACCCCAGTTTCTGTGAGCATATAATTTTTTTATTATGTAAAAAGAAAAACAAATGTTTAAATTTAGGATTGCTCTCAGAAAATGTGAAACTTAATAAATGTAGAAGGTAAATGTCTTAACACGATAACTAAGAAAATGCCAGGAAGGCTATGTTAACCAGTGTGATGTCAAATGGTCTATAAAACCAGTGTATGGTGCCCATAATCGCATTAATGCACACAGCTATGATTTGATAATAATAATAATAATAATAATAAAGAAATAGTCCATATGATTTTAATCTTATTTTGAATATTTTCCAATCAATTCAATAAAAAAAGTAGAGGTCATAATTTATTCAATTCATTATGTTAGGCCCTTTGGGGATTGGAGAAGTTCAGGTAATTACTTGGATTTTTTTTCTCTTCATGTACTCACATTTTAAAACTGTGTTTGAACACATAGTTACAAAACCACATTTTTTGTTATTCACACAATTAAAATTACACTATGAGAATAAGAAATTTTAAGTTAACATTACCCTCATTTCATAGAATACATAGGTGTTATAAACTACCTATTCCCCTGGGATATGATAAAATAATACATTCCCTTTCCACCTTTCATATGAGTCAGTCATGGAACATGACCTTTCAGTTTCCAGTTGCAGGTCAGGGCAAATGTGCCCTTTCTTTGGTTCTCTGGAAACTGCTTTAGCTTTGAGCAGCGCCTTGATTTGTTGAATGACTCAGGATCACTGGAGAACAGAGGGGTTAAGACAGCCTAAAATGTATCCTGGTTAATTCTTGATTTAAACTATTATAATTGTTGGTTTTCATAGATAAATGGGTAAAAAATACTTCTCTGAAATTTCTCAGCCTGATAATGTGAGCCTCCAGATCAGAGTGAATTTCTTAGCACATCCATACGTTAAACTGAAATTGCACTCCTAAGCTTTCATTTTAAGACAACTGAACCCAGAAACAACGTTGATGAGATGGAGCCTTTTTGTTCCAATTCATCATTGCATATTTAATCTAGTGATAAAATTATTGGATTTCTTTCCCATACCCATATATGTATCAAACTACTATTTTTACATGTATTACAAGATTAAATGTGCTCGATGTTCTTCCATTATCCATGATTTCCTTTTCAAATATGTTTATGTTAACAGGAATTATTCATTCAGAAAAGTATCTCTGATCTATTTCAGGTGGGATAGAGATATAATAATTAGGGTAAAGCAAACAAGTGTCTTTGAAGAATGACTATTAAATTTTTTTCACTGTTGAAACAAGAAGAATGTAAGATTCATATATATACCAAGTAAAAATACCTTTAGTTAGAAGAAGATTAAGCTCCCCATGGGTGTGGGATAAATTCCCACATATGTGCCATTGAGGCAGGGAAAGGCAAGTTAACATGATTTTTGCTAACACAGTAGCTGGAAGCTAGCTGCCTTGGTCAGCATATAGAGCCTGCAAAGTAGGAAGATAAAATTCCATTCTCAGTGACTTTATAATGTGGTTGTTAAGCCCAGATAAGGTCACAGGTTGAGAGCCTTCCTGCTGGAGATACAGCCCAGAGGTTGACAATGTGAGAAAAACATTGTCTTAACAGCTGTATAGCTTCAAGCTCTGTGGATAAACAGAATCATAAAGCTTGTTTGTTAAATCTCAATGGGCACGTGGAAATCCTGAGTATTATCCCCCCAAGTTTCTGATTTTTACAGATAGTTGAAGCATGTCCATAAATAATGTAAGATGGGATGTTTTGAACAGATATTGTTGATTTTTAGAATTGATGTCCCCAAGCAAAGTTAAACTTAGCTAAGAATTGTTAAGAAGGAAAATTCTTTGATTATAGACTAATGGAGTGTATGTGACTACTTGACTCTATAAGGTGGTCCCAAATAAAGCTCATTTGCACATGCCAATTTGAGATGTAGCCTGTTTCTTGTTTTCTAAAACATAACAGGAGCAAGCTTGCATTCACAGCAAAGCTGCTGTTCCTTCCCATTGTCCCTCACTGCAACACATGGGGGCTATGACTTAGGTTAATTGGAGCATCAGTTAGGATCCCAGCAGAATAAGAGATAGTATGCTCAAACTGAATGATTGATGAAAAGTTAATGGGATAATTTTTATTTTTAGGATATAGGGTGGCGTTTTGAAAAACAATAAGGGATAGTATTGTCTTTGAGGACTAGCAGCAACCAGGGTCTGTTATTACCTACAAGCCAGATAGACAGGGGAAAAAACAGTTATCAGGACCTAGGGAGAGAGCTTTGTGGAGGTCACTTGTCAAAAACCCATGAATCTCCCTCTTGGGTCTTCCTTTAGCCAAATACAGCAGGAGGCTAAGGGAAAGGGAACCAGCAAGGTAGTTCCTAAATATCAATTCCCCAGAACATAGAGCAGGGTTAGAAAGTGTGGAGAGTTAATCTGAGAAAAGAGACAAAAGAGAAATATCTACAATGATTAGTATAGAATTTTAAAAAGATAAATTTTAATGGCATGGTTGATTTGGGGCTAACTAGGTTGGACTCTACATGCCCCTCTAATTAATATCAAGCAACATTTCTTCACCTCTTATTTTCCCATATCCTTACACATCCTAAGTTGTTTGCTGCTTTCTTGTCTTTAGGGAAGAAGAAACATATGTTGAAAGTTAGATCAGGACATTAAGGAGTAAAAAAAATATAAAAAAGGTTGGAATACTGTCTGTCTCTTATAGAGTTTGTTTCATTCACTTTGAGACACCACAGAGAAGTCCAATGAAGACGAGACCAGGACATACCTGGTAGTATGCTGGAAATATGTGACAACCAGCTCTGCAGCCATCAGTAAAATCTTTTATTTGTAGTGTTTTCTATAATAGCCATAATTTCACCATAATTTAAATTTACCAACCATAATAGAATGTGGATTTGGGAAGCAATGGGCACGATTGAACTTGGAGGTAGCCACTTCCACATAGGACTGGCTATAGACCTATGGCTTTTTTACAGCTGAAAACTGACTTTGGGTGTAAGTGAGACTTTTGAAGTGACCTCACACTTTCATGGGTATTACTTTCTAACAGGCAAGTGATAGTTACCATTATGATTTAGAAATAATAGTGTAATACTACTGAATTCTTTTCCCAATGGTCTCAGCTTAATCAGAGCTGAGCAAATCAGATATTTGGGCAACATGTCTGTTATGTTATAATTATAAGAATTCCTGAAGGCATGCTGGCGGCCTTGATGTATGCAATCAAAAGAATACAGATGAGATAGAACAATACAGTATCTAACACCAGGTCACGTGGGCCCTGTTCATTTATTTCCTTTGCTCTCTGCAAGTACCAATATTTCTCCCATTCTGACTAATGTTTGTTTTGAGTTTGTTTCAGTGACCCTGTTTTCCTGATTTAACATATCTTTTTAGTTTTTCTGGCTTTTCTCAGGTACAGGGTTCATGCCTGGTTTAACTCTCTCAGGGCTCCTGCATTTGCATAGGTGAAGCAGAATGAATTGCTGGAGCTCCATTTTCTGTTTCCTAGCCGTGCCATTCCCAGCTTCAGATTGATTCATGCCTGCCTTCATGCCCTTTCAAATTGTCTTCAGACTTGGTTACACCCTCTGATTCTGCCCCCTTCTCACCCTGGCAAGTTCTTAAAATTTTTGCCAGTCTGCCTCAGGTTAGGTCAATTATGACACATTCCATCAAGAAATTAGATTGCTGCCAAATACTAAACCAAAATCATCTGTTTAAAATGTTCAATATAGAGTGTCTTCTGCATAATTCTGTATCCATTTTCAGTGTCATATTACTATTTCCTGTTTCCTTCATTTTCTCTGTCATATAGCAAAAACTTTACTTAACAAATGTGTGTCTTTTTTTGTTTGTTTGTTTTTTAATTTTTGAGAGAGAGTCTCACTACATTTCCCTGGGTAGAGTGCCCTGGTGTCATAGCTTATAGCAACCTCAAACTCTTAGGCTTAAGAGACCCTCTTGCCTTAGCCTCCTGAGTAGCTGGGACTACAGGCCACACTCCATGATGCCCAGCTAATTTTTCTATTTTTAGTAGAGATAGGGTCTTGCTTTTGTTCAGACTGGTCTCAATTTTTTGACATCAAGAAATCCACCCTCCTTAGCTTTCCACAGTGGTAGAATTACAGGTGTGAGCCACTGCTCCTGGCCAAGTGTATGTCTTTTGACTGAAATGTGACAAAGTCATCGTGAGGAAGGCCAGAAACATTAACTGCTAGTGGCTTTCTACTGTTAGAATACAAGTACAAGGGTCTGTGAGATATTTGGAACAAGGTTACTATCCCTTGCTCTCCAGAAACCATATCAAACATTAAGTCAGCACCTACCTGGTTAGAAAAGTAGCCTTGCTGTAAAATATTATTGTATTTGTATTTAATGTTTAACTGTCTTCTTTTCATTTTCTGAATGATTTAAAAGGTAATTCGTTCAATAAATATTGATTCAGTGTGAGTACTTTTGGAATAAAAATAAGATCCAGATCCAGATTCCTTTTTGAAGGACATATACTCTACCAGAAGAGATAAGCCATGTACACAAATAACAACACTAGAATCTAGAAGGTAGAAAGTCTGTTCTCATACAAAGGGCTGTGAGAAAAGTAATGATAAATAGGAAGGAGAAAAAAATTCTAGTAGCTGTGAGGATTATGAGGAGGCATCTAAGGATGGGAAGTATCACTATGTGCCTTTTGGGGGTAAGTAGTGAGAGGCGCATTTCAGGTAGTGTGGATATGTTGAGACACTTAAAAAACCAGCAAACAAGTTGTTTTAATTAAGATACAGGGCTTATCATGAGGCTTCACAAGAGCAACTAAAATTGGACAGGGACAGTGGATCTGGACAGTGATGGTCTAGATGATTAAGGTGTGAACTCATTAAAGGTGTCTGATCAAAACCTGAATGATTCAGAATTATTCACCAAGACATTGAATCTGGTGACAGCACTTAATATGTATGGAAAAGGGGAAAAGTCACGTTAAAAAAGGTGAAATCTATTTGAAGGTTATTGCACATATAACTAGGCAAAAGTAATAGGATTCTAAATTGCGGTAAGTCCAGTGACATTTATTGTAATACATGCTGGGTGCTACGCAGAGTTCTGCATGAATTATGTCATGTTAACTTCACAAGAAGATTTGGATGGAATATGGAAGAAATAACAGTTTGCATTGTGTTTAGAGTCAGGAAACAAACAGAGCCTGTCTTTTATCCCAGAAGGAGATGAGATGGTCTTGTGAGAGCTACTTTTTTTATTCTGTAAGGGCTTTCAGAATAATTGGAAGATCAAATTAAGGAAAATTAAAAAAAAAAAAAAAAGAACTCTGAGTTTGTTCACAGGCTCAGTCAGTCATGAGTAAAACTATGAACTAATATCATTTTATACAATAGGCAGTTACGGTGTCAATACTTTGAAAAAGCAAACAGTAATTTCTAAGTTTCAGAGTTAACACAAAATGATGACCTCTTTAGTGAAATGATTTTATACATCAGCAAGTCTTTATCATTATACTGAATGTCAACAACAGTGAAAGAGCCTATCACTTATGATAAAGAACAGGGCATGTTCTGACTTTCAGTAAAAGTTACACCTAATGTGCCTCCCCTGTCTCCCCTTTCACCTTATCCATCTTTTCTGCCTCTGCCACCCCTGAAAAAGACCAACCCTTCCTCTTCCCGCCTCAGCCTGGTGAATGTGAAGGTGATGAAGAGCTTTATGAGGATCCATTTCCACTTAATAAAGAATAAAGGAATTTTCTCTTCTTTATGATTTCATTAATAACATTTTCTTTTCTCTAGCTTACTTTATTGTAATAATACAGTGTATAATACATATAAAATACAAAAAAATGCATTAATATACATTAATCAAGGCTCCCAGTCAGTAGTTAAGTTTGAGAGGGAGTCAAACATATTCATATTTTTGACAGAGTGGGGTATTTTCTGTTTGCTCAGGTCAATAAAGACAATTTATAGTATAAAATTTGAGGAAAGCATATGTTTAGGTTTATAAGTTTGATTTCCGTCTATGTAAACCTTGCCCAGTCTGTGATTTATGAATCTCTTTTAATGAAGGCTAATATTTATCTCAAGAAAGAAATGTACACATATATACACATGTGCGTGTACATGTATGTGTGTATGCGCATATATGGTTTAAACGTCCCTTCTGAAACTCAGTGTTGAAATTTTATTACTATTGTAATAGAATAAGAGATAAGACTATTAAAGGGTGATTAAATTATGAATGTTTTTCCCTTTTGAATGAATTAGTATTATTTTTGCAGAAGTGGTTTTGTCTTGCGAGGGTGAGTTGTTCACACAAGTGAGTCTAGCCCTCTCCTGTTTCTTTTACACTCTCTTGCCTCTTGCCTTTTGCTCAACTTTGCAAGAATTAAAATTGTTTTTTGTTTGTTCCTTATGTTTTTATTTTTTATTGTTTGGGATTCATTAAGGGCACAAAGATTTAGGTTACACTGATTGCATTTATTAGGTAAAGTTCCTCCTATAATTGTGTCCCTTCTCCAAGAGGTGTTTTTTTCTTTCATAATGAACTTATGAGCTCTAAGAAGCATGGAGTTATTCCATTTTAAGAATTATTTTAAAACACTTTTTCCTACATGTGTTCACTGGAGGTTGGCTGAGTTGGAAAGTAAATGTTTTTGTCTGAATTTGGTTTCTAAGTTCTGAAATATCAACTTAGCTTTGCTCCATAGAAGAAAATTGTTTCTTTATTATGAACTTTTGCTATTTTAGTTAATAGATTTGAAAGTTAATTAACACTGGTCCAAATAAAACATGAAACATCACAGTGTTGAGTTGGGCTGGGACATGGGTGAAGGTAGATGCACTGATTTGTGGGCGTGTTTCAGAGATAGGAGGATCCGTGATCCTAAGGACAGGTGAGTTGATTGATTGTTGCTAAGCGCAATTGTTGTGCTGGAGAAGAAAATGAATAAGATCAGATTTGTCAAAGGCCAGGGCCTGTATGAATGGTAAAAGGCTTCCAGGGCAGCATTTAAAGAAGACCATAATTACTACAGCTAGAAAACAGATTGAACTGAAGATTGGATAATGGACTTCATTGAAAAGGGAACAAAACTATAACAAAGGCTGAATTCACAGCTTTGGCTAATCTTTATTTTCTAAACCAGAACCGTGATAAGGAAAGTGTGGGGATATAAGCATTGGACTGGGAATGATGGGTGGACATTCACAGGAGCGTGGAACCCCCAGATTCCTTTGAACCCATAGACCTGCAGGAGTGGCCTACTTTGTTTTGCTGGAAGATAGTAGCCTTTTCTAGCCTGAAGACAATTCCAAAACTTCAACTGAGATCGGGGGCTTGAAAGAAGAAAAACAGAAACTTTCCCCTGTTTCTAGTTCGGTACATTCTCAGCATAGGCAAACCAGAGAAAGAAAAGAGAATTGCTCACCACAAGAACTTGAAGACATGATTAACTTACAGCAAAGAGAATTGGGAGAGCATGCCAGGAAATAGATCTTGATAACACTGGGCTTGGAAGGGTTTTGGGCATGCGGAGAGATACATTCCATAAAGGAGCATTTGTCAATGAGACAGCGTTCTTCCATGACTAAACTCCCCCTGGCAAGGGAACCTGGAAATGGGCCTAATACACTACTTGGATGGTTGCTGAAAGCAACAGGGGGGAAAAAAAGGTTCATATTAAATTAAGTAGAAATGACAGAACTGCTTTAGCAGAGTTTTGAACATGGGATCAAAAGGCTCAGAGAAGGGCATATGCTAGAATGATCCTATTGTATAACACCAGAAAGCCTACCAGCTGCTGATGTTCACTGGAAGGGCCAGAGAACACTCTCATACCAAAGGTGATAAGGAATGTGCTAGTGATGAAGGGACTGGCATTTCTGAGACGCTGAGTGGTGACTGAACCAAGGTCAATCCTGGGCACGATTGTTAGAGAACTGAACTCCCTGCTGTCAGTGGGAATGATAGGATTCTGGAATAGCAGCAGTCAAGTGGCAATATACTTAACCATTTGGGAGGTATGGTGTAGCTGATCTATCAAGGTGTTTCTAATGGAAAGATAGAAAGAACATGGCTTGTGTACATTATCAAAAAATGATTACAATTGTATGAGCAGAAGCCTCATGTCTTCTGTGTCCATGTATTGTATCTTCCCCTAGTTTAAAAACCTGACCCAGTTCTCAGACCCACAGAAAGTCCCTGCAATGCCACAAGGATATACAGCAGAGATTTTTGCACCTATAATTTTACATATTTTACAAATGATACACTTATAATTTGACTTTACAATTTACAGCAAGTCCACTATGAACATTCTAGTCTCTTGATCTTGGCTAATTATGATTCTCATCACTGAAATACCCTTTGGTACTTTCTCTCTATGCGAGTGATATTCTGTATTTTAAGACTTCAAGGAACCCTCTCCCAGTGACCTCTATCTCTTGGTAGTCACCACTTCTTCCAAACAGCTGTCTTATTCATTTACCTTTTACTATATTTGGCTTTGAGTGGTCATTAAAATTTTTATATGAAGAAAAGTCAATTTTCCCATCTCGACTTTTAGATCCTTGCAAACAGGATGAATATCTTATACCTCAGAACTTACTATAATGTTCTACATATGTTCAGCAAATCCTTAATTAGAATTTTTCATTTCATAGTTTTAATTCTTTCCATTTACTGAACTTGGAATAGATCTGTTTATCACTAATTATGAAAATGCAAATATGATTAGTGCAATGTATTTATCACAGATTGTTAATTGACTGAGTTACTTAAAATCCTTGAGATAAACTTAGGTAGATAGGAATACTTAATATGGACTGATTAACTGGGATGTGTATAAATGGATAGGCAGATTGAACTTAGCTTTGTTTAAAGCTGGAATTATAAGTATTCAACATCATATGACTCAAAGGAAAATTAACCACCATTGTAAAACAAATACATGGTCTTGCAGTTTAGGCTGTTTTGTAACCCTGTCATCTATAACTTCATAATGACTAAAAATCTACACAGGACTCTTCCAGAAGTTATTATGCTAAAATGAGAAATGTGACTAGCTGCTTCCTAATGGAAAATTACCCAGTGCCTGGGCCCAGAGAGATTTGAAGAAGACGACATTGGGATTGCTCTATCACAGATCAAAGTTCGTTAAAAAACTTTAGAGATTAAGATACTGTGGGTATTAATAATGAAAAAGATCAACATAGATATGGGTCAGAAAAGACATAATAGAAAGATCTATATCTGCACACACAAACGTGCCTATGAACACACACACACAAATACACGATAGATCAAATCTCACCAAAACAAACATGAAAAGAAAAAAATCAGTCAATAAGATGTTAATTAAAGGATGGCTTTGAATTTATGAGTTTTTTTTTCCCTAAGGCAGTGACATCCCAGCATGTACTATAAATATAAACTTAAAAAAAGATCATTGGCAGGATGATATCACTCCTTCAAATATATACTTATCCTCAATTTTTGGATTAAAATCAGACATTCTTCCCTTTGCTGGGGCCCTGACTTCCTGTTTTCTTTAGTGTTTAGGGATGACTATAAGGACTTCAGCAGAGAGCCCTGACTTAACTGATTTGTGCTAAATTGGAATATTTGGTTAACCGTGAAATCCGCATTCCTAAATTTTCAATTCAAAAGATACCTTTCTGTGTACATTAATGTGATTATGGAGCACCATACACTAACCAATGTGATGAAAATGTGTCAAATGGTCTATAAAACCAGTGTATGGTGTCTCATGATCGCATTCATGTACACAGCTATGATTTAATAATAAAAATAAATAAATAAAAAGATACCTTTCTGTTTTTAATTTTGTTTCGTTTTTAATCCTAAAACTCTTAGAGGAAGTACACAGAGATGATAACATTTCGGTCTGGTTCTGATTCTCATAGTTGTATAGTGTGATTATTTCTATAGCAACCAGCTGAGGTGCCACCTCCTGGCACCCAGACTTAGGAGAGAAGCCTGCTGTGACAGGTTCAGAGTTCACAGGCCTCTGGGGCTCTGGAGTTTCCGGGATTAAACACTACAGCCGCAGAAGCCCCTCCTGCTGCCTTTCCCTCCTCCTTGGTTTCTGGTATTAGGCATATCTCTGATCCTACTGTATCTTTAGCAGATTGTTCTAACATGTGTCTGATTTTTCTTCAGTAGTTTTCATAGGAACACCTCCCATTCCTGTTCTGTGACATACAGTCTTCTGATAAAATGATAAGCATTTTGGTTGTTATTAATGGTAACTTATAAACACAATTTGGAAAATGGAATAATAAATGGTTCACTTGTTTTCTTTCAGATTTTTACTATTTTCTAGTAATTTATTTTCCTTAAAGGCCATAGGGAAATTCAATTATATGCTTTTAAACACACAGAAAGACATTCAAAGAACACCAAAGAAATACAAAAATGAACCTCTTCTCCCAAATAACTTCATCTTTAACATCAAAAATGCAATCTGGTAAGATAACCATTTCCTAAAGAAAACCTAAACTCCTCTTGTTTTAAAACTCACCTTTATTTTGAAAAAAAAAATTTTTTTTCTTACTATGGTCTAATTAAGAACTAATTTTGTTCTTTTCATTTTTATTTATTTTTTATTTTAAATATGAGGATACACATTTTCAATTTCAAGTTAAAGTTCAAGCTGCACCTTAGCCCTTCACTCTGAACACCCTCACGTGGTGCATGTTAGGTGAGATCCCACCAAGTGCCCTTCCTCCTCCCACCAAGGGTCCTCCCTCTTTCCACCGATCACCCTCCCTCCTCCTTCCTCCCCTCTCACTCTTCTCCCTTCCCTGTGTTTTATTGTTCCTGTGGGTATGTTGTTGTTTATACATTGGTTTCATGTTAGTATTGAGTACGTTGGATATATATATATTTTTTCCATTGTTGAGATACTATTCTACAAAGAATTTGTGGTATATGTATACCTTGGAGGTGTACTATTCAGCCATGAGAAAAGATGGAGACTTTGTAGCAAAGTATTTTATTTTATTTTTTTGAAGCACAGTCTCACTCTGTCGCCCTGGGTAGAGTGCCATGGTGTCATAGCTCATAGCAATCTCCAATTCTTAGGCTCAAGAGATCCTTCTTGCCTAAGCCTCCAAGCAGTTGGGATTATTGGCACCTGCCTCAACAACTGGTTAGTTTTTCTATTTTTAGCAGAGATAGGGTCCCACTTTTGCTCAGGCTGATCTCGAACTTTTGAGCTCAAGTAATCCATCCCCCTGGCTTTCTAGAGTGGTGGGATTACAGGCATGAGATTATACAGCCCCTATACTTATTTTTAAAGAGTTTAGTCTTTAGTTTAATGTGAGCAAACAAAAACAGGCCTTTATTGAAAAATGTCTCTGTACCATATATCTTGCTAAACTTTCTACACAGATTGTCTCTTATAATTCACTAAAGCATATGAATTGTCATGCATAGCATGTGGATGGATAGACAATTGAAGCACAAAAAGTTGAAGATTTTTTTTAAACTTATATAGAAAGTCACTTTTCCAAGGACTTGTGAAATTAATCATAAAAAAAATGAGTGTGTGTGTGTGTGTGTTTGTGCGTGCACACCTGCATGCAAAACACAGTTTTATTCCTCTGGTTTAATTCACTTTCTCATATTAATTAAATTTGAAGCTCACAACACTAAAGTGTATAAAAATTGAAATGAAATTACAGTTTTATAGGAAAGAAGCCTACACTTGGATTGGCCATGGAATAGTTTTCAAAGCACAGTCTTCAGAGAATAATACCTCTGGGTTTAAGTTCAAGTTTTACCACTAAAGAACTGTGAGACTTTCAGAAGGTTTTATTACTTAAGAGGAGTTGAAGAAAAGTTGGATAACAGAAGAAAAGTATGAATGCATGGTGATTTTAGGTGAAGAGGAGGATTTCTTGTGGAAAATTTTCAGGTTTTGTATATACAATACACAGGAAAATAGGGTAAAATAGGTATGATTGGAAGCAATTTAATTAATCTTAGCTTTTAAGTTGTCTCATAATGGCATTGCTTTATTCTGTAATCTGTACATAGATTTATTCCACAAGGTCTCATACTGTAAAATTGGATTATAATCTTTGTCTTTGTTAATGCTTCCTTTTGTTTTCCTTACTACTTCTAGTTTTTATTTAATGTTTTAAATTCCACTTTAATAAAAAAAATTCATCATTCAAGGTTTCATTACATCAGAGTTCAGGTAAAGTCAGTCACTGGCTGAATGAATTTTGTACATCCAATTCTATAAACAAAACAGTAAAGAGGCAAAGTAGCCTCTGTACTCTGCCCTCAGACCCACAGAAAGTCCCTGCAATGCTACAAGGATATGTAGCAGAGATTTTGAGAGTTTTACATATTGCTGATAGAGTACAGACTCATAGACTCTGTACTCTATCAATGATATGTACAACTGACAATAATCCCAACAAAAATTAGTTCCCTTGATGAGGATTTGTGATTCACATTGTACACATTACAGTGAGCCAAGGTATTTTTTTCTTAATAAGATGTGCAGGACTCTGGCCAACAACTGAATTGATGGTTGCATTTTGTGTGTGATGTAGTTTTTTCCTTGGTTGACTCTTAATGGCCCCACCCTGATGAGCCATTTGTAGCAAGCCAAGGCCTAGCTTCTATACCCCAGAACATGTTCCACCTCTTGCTCACCAAAGCAGACTTTGGTGTGGTGTTCGTGACCCCTGAGGTAATTGTCAATCCAGGTATTTTCAGTAAGTACCTCCAGACTGATACTCCCTGTGTTTCCACATATGTGCCATCATATGTCACAGGGAAGTCATGTCATCCTAGAGTCAGCTATGTATCGGAAATCAAATGGCACAGGACGTTTCCTGGAATATTTATTAACTGCATTGCTCTTCTTCTGAAACTGTGCTGAATGATAAACCTGTGACCACACTTGGAAGGATGGCCCATCAGAAGTTTCCAAATCTCCCTTCATTTGAAAGTGATGTCCTCTCACAGATTTGTTATTTCTTTTCCAAATGATTTGCCTAAGAAGAAATGTAGCATTTCCTAAGGCCTTGTTGTTTAAAAAAAAAAAAAAACATTTCTGTAATTTTTAAACCTAGACCTGTAGAAATTGTAAGGTTTCTTTTTTCTTTTGGAGCTGTCATCTAGATCAGTGGTTCTCAACCTTTCTAATTGCCACCATTGTTACAAATTGAACAAAGGGGTTGCAGCCCACAGGTTAAGAACAGCTGATCTAGATGAATTCTTTTAAAATGCTAATATCATTAACTTGAGAAAGAAAAAAAATCAAGTTATTTATTTTGACTTTTCAATAATTAGCAAAGTGGGGCAGCACCTGTGGCTCAAAGGAGGAGGGCACAGGCCCTATTTACCAGAGCAGGCGGGTTCAAACCTGGCCCTGGCCAATAATTAGCAAAGTAGTTGAGTTAAAGAGCTCTTTAAAACAAAAGTATTTAAAGAATTCAGGGTGCTACTGAGTGTTTTGTGGAGGGCTACAAGACATGGCATAGAATCCTCTTTTTTCTTGGAAGATATGTTAATATTTTAGGGAAACACAAATGTATTGGGGAAGCAATCAACTCATTATTAACAAGGCAGAAAGACAACATGTCCCTCTTACTTTATTTGATCTTGTAGTGTTGTGTTTTTTTTTTGTTTTTTTTTTGAGGCAGAATTTTAATACTTTTCCAGAATTATATTACTCACATCATTGATGTAAGCAAAGCATTTTACATCACATTTTCTATGTTTCTAGAAGGATAAATAAAACAGTTTTTGATCAATAATATCATCAATTACTTAAATGCATTTCAAATACAGAGTGGCAGGGGAGGTGCCTCAAAGGAGTAGGGCGCCAGCCCTATATGCCAGAGGTGTTGGGTTTAAACTCAGTCCCGGCCAAAAACCACACACACACACAAATAGTTGCAGAGTAGTTAGAATCATTGATTTTGATTACTTTGTAATACATGTCAGATCAGAGTAAATCATATCTATCTAGTTCACACATTAGTATTTTTCTGGTTGATTTGCTTTGAAGATGGAATATGGCATTTTGTATTACATTTGCTGCATTCAATAAATTAAAAACTTACATCTGGTTATTTTCTGGGGGTATAACTTATTTAAAAGCCATAAATGTCATCAAAGTTATCTGAAGAGTCAGCTTATTTACTTTTTCTGAAGAATTTTAAGAAAATTAGATTCTAAGCACTTGTTTATAGTCAATGACTTCAGTTAATAGAAGTGAAGAAATAAAAGACGACTTCAACATAGAAAAGGAAGAATAAACGCTAATTCAAGGAATGAAACAATTTCAGAAATTACATTTAAAAATTATGAAAAGTAGGAGAGTTCAAGAATAATCAACCCGAGAAATAATCATGAACAGACAAGAACTAGGCATACACAAGGCCTTTGCTTTGCATTCCTTTGTTTACAAAGGCAATGAATAAATCAAACTGTCTCATTATTTCATCATTGAGCTTGTCTCAACTGTCAAGGATGAAAAATTACTCAGAAGAACAAAAGTTTTCAAAGGGATGAAAAACTTTTGAAAAGTATGAACATACTATGAGTGCTAACTCCAGAAAAGCTAGTTTTTCAAGACTTGCACAGGAAATTGAGTAATAATGTAGTAGTTAAAGCACAAGTACACTTTTGAGGCTTTCACACCCTCCCAAGAAGGAGAAACAAATGAATGCCTATGGATGGTTTTATATATTTGTATGAGAACCAGAACTCCTCTAGATACAAGAGTTCACTGGTGATTTTTTAGTATTAAAAGGAAGATGTACATATGTTCATAGTCACAAAAGTACTCACATTTTGGCCTCATTTGGTTTTATTGTAAATTCATAATTTTGCCTTCTAGGTAGAATTTTAGATAGTTTTATAACTCCAAAAGTCTAAGGTAAGGCGGGCATCATGATCTAGTGTAAAGAACTCTGCACTCAAGGTAAAATATCTGGATTCAAGTCACAACTACCTTATTTAATAATCACTGATTATAGCTAAATCCCAGCTTCTTTGGGCTTCAGTTTTCTATATGTGTAATGATTACATCACCTACACAACCTTTCCCACAGTAGAATTTTGAAGATGAAATAAGCACACACAGAGTGTGTGAGTTTCTTAAACACTGTAGTGTTAAACCAAAGGAATTTCACCCTTGACTGATGCTGTAGACAAGATTCCAATACTTTATCTTTCATTTAAAAGTCTTTATAATTAGTTATTTGAGAAGAGAATGGTAAGCAATTATCAATGTCCTTGTCCTCAGAGTAGTTTTGTACCAGCTAAAGAACCAGTATTCTCATAGACAAACTTCTAAGTGGTAGTTGACTTACTTTACTGGCACAGTGACCTGGTCTGGGCACAAAGACACCTTTATTTACACTCAAAAATAAGCATGAACTTACCAATACATATTTTTCATTCAGCAAAGAAAGTAGTTTGAAGCCTTCTTTCTTTGAGATGTCTTGTAAATAAATATGGTGAAATATGAATAAAGAACTATGTCTAGCTCTAATAAGTTTAATGTTGCATTTTCTTTTTAAAAAAATGGTCTTAAACTGAATAGTGATCCTGACTAGATTTTTGAATCAATATTTGCCTTATTATTCTTGGAAACATTTACACAATGTTGCTCTGCAAAATGACAATGAAGCATCTGGGCAAGAATCAGCCAATGATAATTTAGTCAAAAGTATTGAGAAAAGTTAAATTACCACTATCAAGGGACCTTGACATTGAATGAATATTGAATGCATATGCATATACACACATATACATATATTTGTCTGTACTACAGCAGAATAGTACCAGTGCAATTTTATAACCTAAATGATCAAACCTTGTTACTGGAAGTAAAACATTCTACTATAGCAGAGTGGATCACTCAGTATAGGAGCCTTAGAGAATGAGAATTGCTTATACTCTGAAAGTTACTAAGGGTAGGCGTGGTGCTGCTCACTTACCTCTCCATCCTCCTTATTTTCCATTTGCCCTTTTCAGAGAAGTTTAAGCTTGCCTGATAGATCTCAATTTGCAGCTTAGTGTATACTACAGGGCGGGATCTTCTGAGTTTCAGTCTTGAACCACAAAGAATCAGCTAGTCAACCATAATAAACACAATGACATCATTACCTTGACACCTGTCCATCTGGGCACAATGCCCTCCAAAGTTTTATATTTCAGAGTTTCAGAGTCATGGGTACAGAAAGACTATTGATTACTCTGAAATATAGTTTGTATTAGCAATATCCCCTAGCAGTAGAGAAGCAAAGAGTGCTAATTTAAGCTTATGAAGATAAATTAAATTCTCTTCTTACTCATTTGATTTCAAATATCTCTGCACTGCCCTATGTAAAATATTTACTCAGGAACTTATCCACGTCAGACAGGTATTAACTGTACTTCCTTTGCTTTGATTCTCTTACTAGCTTCAGTTATAATATGTTTATACCATGCCCTTTCTCCCACCACCACCTTCAATCAGTTTTTAAAGTTATACCCAAGTAATATTTATTTTTTACTTACAAAAAATATCATTCTTAATCCTATTCTGGTAACTTCGAATTTTGTTTGTTAATAACATGTTGATAACAGGTCATTAAATGATGACCCATTCTTTGTTATTGTCATTGTATCATTTATAGTTAAGGATTTCATTATCAGTTGAAGAAAGAAGGGGTAAAAGAATGTTTGAGTGCAGAAACTGAAACTAGAATTGATTTCAGAGATATAAATTTTCCATATCTGCTGCATTATCAGGGGGCTTGTGTTGAATTGTGAAACAGATCAGAATTGACACACTCCCATATTGTCCAAGAATTCCTAGAAGATTTCATTTTAGGGTGCAGTAAGAGAAAAATTATTGCTATTCCAGTGGTAAAACTTAAACCAGGTTGTTCTATATAATTGTTTATTAATAGAGAACTCCTTGGAAAAATAACTTTATTCTTCATAAAGATACCTCATCATTCATTATTTAATAAGTATTCATTAAGCACCTACTATAGGTCAGGCACCTTGGTAAAAAATAAGACTAATAAGAAATAAAGAAACTTGTAGTCTGTTAAGAGACATCTACATCTTAATAAAGAGATTGAAAAAATAGTTTTGAAAAAAGAAGAAATTCTGGAACTTAAGAATTCACTTGATAAAGTGAGAAATACATTAGAGTGTCTCAACAGAAGGACCAGTCAGAAGAAAGAATTAGTGAGCTTCAATGCAGGCTACTTAAAATGTACAGCCAGAAGAGAAAAAAGAATAAGTAAGAATGAAATATACTTACAAACTAGAAAATAGCCTCAAAAGAGCAAATCTTAAGAGGTATTGGCCTTAAAGAGGAAGGAAAGAGAGACAAAGAGATAGATAGAGATAGAGAGAGAGATATTAGGGCAGAAAGTTTCTTCAGAGAAATAACAGAGAACTTTCCAAACTTAAAGATATTAACATTCAGGTGTAAGAACTTTTAACCCAAGCAGATTTAACCCAAATAAGAGCTAATTATCGAGACACTTAACAATCAGTTCTTGAAAGTCATGGATTAAAAAAAGTGGTCCTAAGAGAAGCAAAAAATAGAAAAACAAACAAAAAACCATATGAAGGACATCCAATACATGCAGGGGTGGCGAACAAGTTCGACTACGTGCTCGGAGATCGCTCCTCAGAGGTCCCTCCTCAGAAGCAGCATAACAAAATCCAAACTTGGCAAAGAGCCACAGTATACAAAATAATGATAAGAGGCAAAGAGCCGAAAT
>CAUYPK010090243.1:0-80195 GCA_963574355.1 Loris lydekkerianus
GTTCAAATTATAGTGTAAAACAAGAAAGATGGAGACTTTACCTCTTTCATGTTTACATGGATGGAGCTGGAACATATTCTTCTTAGCAAAGTATCTCAGGAATGGAAGAAAAAGTATCCAATGTACTCATCCCTACTATGAAGCTAAATTATAGCTTTCACATGAAAGCTATAACCTAACTATAGCACAAGACTATGGGGAAAGGGCCAAAGAAGGGGAAGGGTGGGGGGAGGTTTTGGTGGAGGGAGGGTAATAGATGGGACCACATCTATGGTGCATCTTAGAATGGGTACAGGCGATTGCACTAATGTACACAGCTATGATTTAACAATTAAAAAAAAAAAAGAAGGAAGGAATCTTTCTAAATTCCTCTATGAAGACAGTATCACCTTGATATCTAAGCCAGCAAAAGACACAACAATAACAACAAACAAACAAAACACATTCTCTATGAACACAGATGCAAAAATTCTTAACTGAATACTAGCAAACTAATTGAAGAGGATACCAAAAATATAATTCACCATGATCAAGTGGTTTTTATCCATAAACTGATAAAGTTGATTCTCTAAGTGAGCAGAAGAAAAAAGAAAAAGTAAACAAACAAACAAAAACCCTATATGATCATCTCAATGGTTATAGAGAACGTATTTAATAAAATCCGGCACTCTTTGGTGATAAAAACCCCAATAAACAAGGCATAGAAGGAATATACCTCAGCATTATAAAAGCCATATATGACAAACCAACAGACCATATCCAAAGATGAAAGCATTCCCCCTAAGAAACAGAATAAGAAAAGGATGTCCACTGTCACCACTTCTATTCAAAACAGAACTGGAAGTCTTAGAACAATCAGATATAAGAAAGAAAGAAAGGGCATCCTTTGGAGAAAGAGAAGATCAAACAATTTTTATTTGTTGATGATATAATTGTATATTTAGGAAATTTTAAATATTCTTCCAGGAGACTCCTAGAATTGATAAATAAATCCAGCAAAGGCTCAGGTTACAAAATCAATGTACACAAATCAGTGGCATTACTATATACTAATAACAGTTGTCCTGGGAGTCAATTCAAAGATTTGATACTATTTATGATAGCTACAGAGAAAATAAACACTTAGGAACATACTTAAAGTAAGAGGTGATAGATTTCTCTAAAAAGATTTTCGAAACACTACGTTAAGAAATCAGAGATGACACAAACAAATTGAAAAAACAAACTTTTCAGGCGGTGCCTGTGGCCCAAAGGATTAGGGCACTGGCCCCACATACCGGAGGTGGCAGGTTCAAACTTGACCCCCGCCAAAAGCTGCAAAACAAACAAACAAACAAACAAAAAACAAACAAACTTTTCCTCATCGATTGATAAAATCAACATCACTAAAATGTTCGTAAATACTGCCCAAAGTTACCCCTTCAATGTAATCCCTATCAAAATACCGATATCATATATCACAGATCTAGAAAAAATAACTGTGTCATTTGGAGCCCTAAAGCAGACCAAATAGCAAAACTATCTTCAACAAAAGAACAAATCTGAAGTTGTCATATATCTGATATCAGATTATACTGCAAGATTGTTAATATGAATGGTAGTGGTACACATATGAAAGCAGAGAGATAGATCAATGCAACCCAATAGAGGAACAAAGAATAAAACCATTTACTTACAACTGTTCTTTGACAAAGCAAAAAACATGTACGTAGGAAAGGAAGCCCTGTTCAATAAATAGTTCCGAGAAAAATGTATGGTTATAGATAGAAGAATGAAGTAGGACCTCTATCTCTCACCATACACAAAAAATTAATTCAAGGTAGATAAAAGACTTAAATGATAAAATATGAAATCATAAAAATGTTTAAAGAAAATGTAGAAAAAAATCTCCCAGACATTAGCCTACACAAAGATTTTATGACTAAGACCACAAAGACAAATTCAGCAATAACACATATATACATATATAATAAACAAAACTTAGTTAAATTAAAAAAGCTTCTATATAGCAAAGGAAAAATCAACATTTTAAATAGACAACCTATGGAATAGGAGAAAATATTCACCAAATATACATCTCATGAAAGCTTCTCCAGAACATATAGAAAACTCAAACAAATCAGCAATAAAGAAAACCACTCCATTCAAAAGCAGGCAAAAGCCATGAACAGGAGTTTTTAAGAGAAGACAGACAAAGGATCAATAAACATATGGAAAATGTTCAACATCACTATTAGGAAAATGAAAATTAAAACCACAATGCGATGTCACTTTACTCCTGTTAGAATAGCCACTATTACAAATTCAAAAAACATTCTGTAAATGGTTGTACTAAAAGAATTCTTTTTTAAAGTCAAAAAAATTAGATACTGGCATGGATGCATAGAGAAATGAGTGGAGTTTCTTAGGAATACAAAAAACACAGCATTTACTGACTAATAATTGAGAACTAAATAATGGGCACACATGGGCAGAAAGTGTTATATAGGACATTGGAAACTAAGAAGAGGTGAAGGTGATGGGAGCGAGGGATAAAAACATATCTGTGGTGACAGGCACATGTAGGGCACACTATACAATGTACCTGTCTAACAAAAAGTTTGTATTTCCTTAATATTTTGAAATACAAAATAATAAATCTACCTGATTTCAAAAAGTTAAATTGAGAAAGAATCCCATTTGCAAGATTTACCGTTTTAAATTTTTAATTAAGATTTGTTGTTGAATATTCTGAAGTCTCTTTTCAGTTCCTATCCAGATGATCAAATTGTTCTTTTCCTTTGACTTATTAAAAATAATATATGTCTTAAAATGTGATAACTGTCAGGTGAACACTATTATTTTCTTTTTCAAGATCTTAGCTTTAAGTTTTAAATCTAGAAAATCATATCAAATGATGTTCAGCTATTACATTATAAAAGTAAATTTCAGAATTGATGACTGGGTTATATGCTGATTTTTTGCTCAAAACAGGTCTGATAAATTTCTTTGTCCAGAAAATTATACAGATTTGTTTTCCTGCTGTTCTTTCCCCACCTTCTGATAATTAACAGAGACAATTAAGCATTAGTTTGTACCATTTAGGAACTGGCAGAGAAATAAATGGACAACTATAGAGTTTTTAAATTTGGATGACCTTTCTTTCCAATGATCTAAATGCTTTTAGAAATGAAATTTCTGAATTTTAGGATGTCAAAGTTCTGCGCAGTGCAATCCAATGTCAAAATTTCCAAAAAACTGACCATTCAACAATTTTTTATCTGATCATTATAATTACCATAATTAACTAAACATTTACATTTCACATTATTGGGAAATATTACAAATGGTGTTAGTCAAAATATTTTTCTGAATATCAGTTCAAAAATTTTGTTTTACAAATTAAAAATTTATGTGTCATAGCAGGCCAAATGTATGCTGTGGCCAAGTTCCATTCTGCCATTTAGTAATCAGTATGATAGAAAAGAAGGATACAGAGATAGCATACTTTTTATAGAATCGGAAAGTACTCATTACATATTTTTATTTAATTATTTTAATAGTAGTCAGTTGATATAGAATATATTGCATATAGTGAAACTTTTGCCATTCCACTTTCTTGACAGTGAATCAGTGATAACGCCATAAATGTAACTTAGAATGATGGTCTTGATTTTATGAATGATGCTGACAGATATACCCCAACTTAACCAAATATAACAAGCTCTACATTTATATATTTGCCTTTTAAAATTTGAGCTCTGAGCACTTTAAAATCATATTTCTACCCCTATTTTCCATAGATGAATCAATTATTTTATCTTCTACAATAAGAATTTTCACATAGGAAAAATAAATCTAGAAAATTCACAACTCCAAACTTCTGGGAAAAATACTTACATGAAATTAATGCTAAATGTACATGTGAAATCAATGCTATTGATATAGAAAACAAGAGGGATAACCGAAGCAAATACCAGAAACTCTTATATTAGGGTGAATTAAAATTGTAAATGACATTTTATATTAGGTAAGAGTCTTGAGATATAAATGGTTAATAAAAATGTAATTAAATTTCATTTATGTAGCAGTTTTATAAATTTGAAAGAAATGAAATCTGAATCAAAGATCACAGATATTGCAATATTGCAAATGAAATGATTAAATTAAATTCTGTCAACATTAAATTTTGCTTGTTAAATATGAAAGGTATGAATAAGATCTCCAGAATAACTCTTCAATCCGGAAATTAAAACTTCTGGGTGTGATGAATAGCATTTGCATGTAATGCTGAAGGAGAAATTAGGAAAACTCACTCAAATCATTGCACATGAGAAGCAATCTCACAATTTTCTTTGTATATCCTTACTGTAATGTGACAGCCTTAATGAAAGCACTTAAAATTTTCATAGTGAATAATAAATGAGAAGAGCGGGGGAAGATGGGCATGGTGGCAAAGGGGAGCCTAGAGCAAGTTGAAACTTTTATTTCATTTGGTTTCAGTTGAGGTAAACTAGCACCTACTGGACCGCTGCTGTGAGCTATGTAATTTTCTAGTTGCTAGATATTTTAAAAAGAAAAAATATTGATCCTCTTCAGAGATATAAGAGATGAGATTCAGACAACATAAACTGAATAGACAAAAAGAGAGGTTATGGTCAAACCTCTTGGACTATTACAAGAATTGATTAGGTATGTCTTACCCTATTTATGAATGAAATGATTGACAGTGATAATGTCTAATCACAGCCTATTTACCACCACCATTTTCTATTGTGACAGCAAGAAGTAGTCTTTTCTTTTCCTATAATCTAATTGAAGGAATATAAAATAGCACCCAAGACTAATTTTCGAGATGGAGAAAAAAGACAAAAATGTCAGAATATTATTGTTTTGTTTGCTAACCCATCAAAGCACATAGTTTTTTCCTTGCAAGAGAATGGCCGTGACTTTGTAGGACTTGATTCTGTAAGTAATAGAGGCAGGTAATTAATCTAGACTCTTTCTAGGTAAAAATAGAATTATGGCCTGAAAAACATGTCCAAAAATTCATCTGCTCATCAAGGTATATCTAAGGTTTTTCTACAAAAAATATGCATGAAGTTGTTGTATTACATTAAAAATACATGTGGAATACTCTTATATTATTAGAAAAAAGCCTAGCTCTTAGTAAATACTGAAAAAATTACTTACCATTATTAATACTTTTCAGTATTTAATACCCAGGTTGATACTAACTTTTCTCATTCCAATATTTTATTTTGCATTATCAGCCAGAAGAGTTCACTTAGAATTTTACATAATGTTAAATTAAAATTTCTTCTTCAGACACTGCAACCAAAGCTTGCCACTGCTGTAACCATCATAAAGTAGCACACAGTTAACACTTCCAAAGAGAAATCTACTAACAGTTTTATTGCGGTATAATTGACATATAACAAATTATACATACAGTGCACAATTTGTTAAGTTTTGACATATGCATATATCTCTGAAGCAATCACTACAAAAATACTGAATATATTCATCATCCTTCAAAGTTTCCACATGGGCCTTTGCATTTCTTTCCTGCTTCCCTTTTTCTTTCCCATCTTCAGGGATCCACCAATCTGCTCTCTGTATCTATTTAAATTATTTTACACATTCTGAAATTTTATGTATATGGAATAGTACAGTATCCATTTTCTCATGGGGAACTTACTTTCTTCCCTTAGCATGATTATTTTGAGATTCATACGTCTTGTGGTAAGAATTTATTTTTATTCGTTAGAAATATTCTGATGCATGAATATGTCACAATTTTCATCTGTGAATCTGTTGAATATTTAGATTATTTCCAGACCTGAGTTACTATAAATAATGTTTCAGTGAATATTCATGCAAAGAGATAAACATGAGCTTATATATCTCATAGGTATTTATCGACGAGTAGAATGAGAGTATATAGTAGGTAGGTACATTATTAATTTTTTTAAAAAACAGCCAAATTATTTTCCAAAGTGAATGCCTCAGTGGATGAGAATAATGTGTGCTTTGTATCTTTGCCAAATTACGATACAACTCAACTCTAGCTATCCTAAGGGGTGGATAGGAGTATTCCCCGTTAAATTTGCTTTGCTTTAATGATTGATGGTTTTGAAGATATTTTGTGTGCTTAGTTACCATCTGTTTATCTTTTTAAATCTCTGGCCTATTTTAAATTAGCATTTTTCTTTATATTAAGTTTGAATGTTGTTTATATACTCTGGACATAAACCTTTTGTAAGATACAGGGTATTTAAATCCTTCTGCCAGTCTCTGGCTTCTTTCATTTTCATGGCATTGTCTTTTAAAGAACAGACATTTTCATTTTTTAATAAAATCCAACTTATCAGTTTTGTTTTATGGATCATTGCTTTTGTTGTGATACCTAAGAAATCTTTGTCTAATGCATAGTTACAAAGGCTTTCTCCAAATTTTTCTTCCAACAATTTTAGAGTTTTAAAATGTAAATTTATAGTACTAGCCCATTTTGAATTAATGTTTGCCTGTGGCATAAGCTATGAATTTAAATATATTTTGTGTGTATGTATGAATATCCAATTTTTCCAGCACCACCTTTGTAAGGTATACCATTTTCCACTGAATTTTCTTTGTAACTATATCACTACTCCCTATCTTGTTCAATCACTCCACATGTTTGAATTTATGCCAATACGACACATCTTGATTACTTTAACTTTACAATAAGACTTGTAAAAAGGTACGATTGGTGCCATGAATTTTTTATTCTTTGCCAGATAAATTTTGCATATTACAGGTTGTTGTATTTAAAATTGGATTTAAAATTTTATTTTTAATTACTGCAAAACACTTGCTGGAATTTTTTTATAATTCCTTCATAAAAATTGGGAGAATATTTTTTTCTTTCAACAATATCAAGTCTTTTGACTCATAAACATGGTATATCTTTTGGCTATGCAGGTCTTCTTTAATTTATCACTCTAAAGATTTATAATTTCTAAAGAACAGACCTTTTTGTTATTTTTATCCATATGTTTTGAACTAATTGCTTATTGTATTGATTTTAATTTCATTTATCAATTTTTAATTGCCAATATATGGAAATAAAATTGAGTATTGTTTAATGTTTTTCCTTAACTCCATTATTAGTTTTAATATTTAATTAACTTAGTTTCAGTAGCTTTTCACAGGTTTCAGTGAATGGATGATAATGCCATTTGTAAATATAAACATAGCAGATTATCAGCAAAAAAAAAAAAAATCAACTTCATCTTTTATAATACAAATGATGCATTTTTAGTTTGTTTGTTTGTTTCGAGACAGATTCTCACTTTGTTGCCCTGAGTAGAGTGCTGTGAGGTCATAGCTCACAGCAACCTCAAACTCTTGGACTCAAGCAATTCTCTTGCTTCAGCCTCCCAAGTAGCTGGGAATACAGGCACCTCCCACAGTTTGAAGATACAGCATTTTGAGGTTCCAGTGTTATAAGGACCCAGCAGTTTGAGGTTCCAGGAGTCAGGTATGATGGTGCCACTGCATCAGCACCTGCACTTACCTGGCTAACAGAGTAAACCCTGTCTCAGAAAATACAAAAGATATAAAAGAGAAGGGAAATTTACTTTTTAAAATATTTTAATTTTTTTGTGAATTTTGGGTTAATGTCTCCAAAGCTTTCTTACATGAATATGGAGATGGGAAAGGAAGAGCACACCTCTAATGTGTGCAGGCAGTTTAGAGTGAGATACACAGAGAAAAAGAGGAAAAGAGAAATAGAAAAAATATGGATGTGAACATAAGTCCATTTTTTGTTTTTATATACTGACATTGTCCAACAGCAAAGCTAGGTCAATTGTTTGCCTTGCCTCTCCTTCCTCTGTTGGAGAAGTGCCCTTAAGTGGAGAGGATAAAAATAACAATAAAAGCTGACATTTAGTGAGTGCTTATTAACTGCAACTGTTTTCTCAGCACAATAGCGAATGCCCCCATTAAATAGTTCTTACATGTGTGTAATATTACAACAGTGCTGTTATGGACTGAATGTTTGGGTTTCCCCAAAATTCACATGTTGAAATCCTAACTTCCCATGATAGGATGAGGAGGTGGGGCCTTTGGGGGGGGGTAGTTAGGTTATAACAGTAGAGCTCCCCCCCCCCAAATAGCATTAGTGCTCTTATAAGCAGAAATGTGAAAGAAGTCAGTGAGCTGACAGCCGTCTGAAAACCTGAACGTGTGCCCTCACCAGACTCCATATCTGCCCAAGCCTTGGTCTTGGACTTCCCAGATGCCAGAACTGTGAGAAACAAATGCCGGTTATTTAAGCCATACAATCTACAGTATTGTCCTATAGCAGCCAAAAATAGCTAAGATAAGACTTCAGGGATGTGTTATGATTACTCCTGCTCTAATATTAGAAAACTGAAGTACAGTAAAGCAACTCGTTAGGATCACATAGTCAGCTGTGATTTCAATGGTCCAAGCTGTATGTCTGCACTTTTGTACAGTTCATTAATGTATTTCTTTGCACTTATAGTCTGGCAAACTGTTTGTATAAATTCTATCTGCTTCGAAGAAAATATGAAAACAGTAAAACATTGATTTTTTTATTATATATTATTATTATTATTATTATTATTATTGAGACAGAGTCTCACTTTGTTGCCCTTGGTAGAGTGTGGTGACATCATAGCTCACAGCAACCTCAAACTCTGGGACTCAAGTGATTCTCTTGCCTCAGCTTTCTGAGTAGCTTGGACTACAGGCTCCTGCCACAACACCCGCCTATTTTTAGAGATGGGTCTCACTGTGGTTCAGGCTGGTGTCGAAGTTCTGAGCTCACCTGCCTCAGCCTCCCAATGTGCAATAGAGTACCAATTTTTCTTCTAACACATAACTAGAAAATGAAGTTCAAACCTTTTAAAATAAGATTAACGTACTCAAATGTTATATCATGATTTAGTGAACCATGTTGTTATCCTTTATTACCTCTCACATATGCTCGGGTACTTCACTCAAACTTTTCAAATTAAGATTACTTACAGCCAGTAATGAGCAGAACTGACAAAACATTGCAAAACTTTGTTGAATTTTGCATCAAAATTATCAACTGTGAGAAGCATAACAGAGCAAGTAAACATTAATGGAGAAATGGGAAAATATTAACTGACGATCTTGGTATGAGAAAGGTGTGGCTTTTGCATCATGACAATGCACCAGCTCACCCAGCACTTCTATGAGAGAATTTTTAGCCAGTAAACAAATAACTGTGTTGGAATAACCTCCCTACTCACCTGATCTAGCCCCCAGTGTCTGTTTTCTTTACCCGAAGATAATGGAAATATCGAAAGGAAGATTGCCTGATGGTATTCAAGACATCAAGAGTAACACCATGACAGCTTTGATGACCATTCCCGAAAAATAATTCCAAAATTGCTTTGAAGGATGGTGGAAGCCCTGGCATTGGTGCATAGCTTCCCAAAGGGAGTGTCTCGGAAGTGACCATAGTGATATTCAGCCAGGAAGTAAGAGGCAATTTTCCTAGGATGAGTTTGTGATTTAATTGTCAGACCTCATAATCATCATCTAAGTGGTACAGTGGACTGCACCAAACATCCCTGATTAACAACCTTAAATCCTCTTGTCTTGATCATAGAGTGAAATAGACATAAAGTCAATGGACAATGTCGGGCTGCTGAAGTTCCCCTATAATACTGATTGCAACAAACTATTTCACCAGTTTTAAGAACTATTGGTGAACTGACACATCTGAAATGCTCTTCGTAATTCCACATCTCTTAATATACAAGCAGATTTATTGATTATCAATCGGTGTAGTGCTAAGGCACCCATTTGACATTGTCTAGGTTAAGGTAATAGTAGAGCTAACTTGAGCACAGCCTTGCTATTTTTTAATGCTGTGTTTTCCCAGTGTTCATATCTGTTATGTACGGCTGCTTTTAGTCAAAGCCAAACTGATAGATGATACGTGGCATGGTGAAATTAATTTTATAAAAGTTAGTTACATATTTAATGATTATTCCAAATAAATAAATAAAGCTTTTAGAGGAAATTAAAAGTATTGGTTAAGTTGAATTTTGTTTAAGTCGGGGCTTCAAGTGTATGTATTATCTACTCGGGTGTTTATAAAATTGTGTTTAATGTTTACAGCTGCTGTCAGTAAATGTGAGTATGCCATATTTATACACTGTGTATAGATGTATAAAAATTAAAATACAAGAAGTGGAAACTTTTTATTACAATAGTTATTTGCATATCATAATTTTAGTTTTTCAATAAACAAAATATTGCTTAAGAAGAAGAAACTTGTTTCTTTGTTTAGGTAGTGAGAACAGTACTGATTATTTAAAAATATAGGGGCAACATTTGCTGAGTTTCACCCTTACCCTTGTAAGATGCCCCGTAGGTGTGATTCCACCAATACCCCTCCCCCTATCCCCCTCCCCCTCCCTTTTCTCTCTTTCCCCCTTTCCCCTATTCTTAGGTTGTAACTGGGTTATAGCTTTCATGTGAAAGCCCTAAATTAGTTTCATAGTAAGTCTGAATACATTGGGTACTTTTTCTTCCATTCTTGAGATACTTTACTAAGAAGGATATGTTCCAACGGTCTATGAAGCTAGTGTATGATGCCCCATGATCATATTAATGTATGCAGCTATGATTTAATAAAAAAAATAAAATAAAATAAAAATATAGGGGCAAAAATATTATGGCCCATTCATTTTTTTAGGTGCTTTTTCATTTTTTTTCTTTCTTTTCTTTTTTCCCTCATTCCCTTTCTTCCTTCCTCTCATTCGCTGTCTCTTCTTATAATACCTAATTATGTTTTCATAAGACTATTATTTACTTTTCTCTCTAAAAACAATTAATATAAGATTCCTTTTCCAATGAGGTAATAACATCCTTCAACATGAAGCAAACTTCTGTTTTCATGCCCAGGGAAAAATCTCATGCTTCCCTAAGCAGGCAATATATTTAGGTGTCACATTTCTTGGTCTCTCTCTATCTCTTCAAAGCATTAGGAAGAACAAGGGCAATGTTTTCTCAGAGCACCTGCATTTAATTGTTGGTTATTGTTTATCCCACAGGAAGACTTAACAGCTAGATTAAAATATACTGTACTGATACAAAAAAGAGAAAAAAACAATGAAAGCACATTCCCTTTTGGAGAATGATTTATATTGTTTGGGGTGGGGGATAAAACAACCAAATTAAATAAAACCTCTGAATCTAAATAACGTAGGTGTTTTGGTTTGGAGAGATTTTATTTTTGCCTCTTTCTTCCTTTGACTCCATCATGTTAACACTCTGAACTAAAAGCATTATAATTTGAAAGTCAATATACTGAAAAGTGCATATTAAAATCTCACCTTAGAGAAAAAAATATTGTAGTTGACTGAGCTTTCAGTCTCTTGTTTGTTTATTAGTGGAAAGATTTCCCACACATCCTTGGCTGCTATTCAAAGTCTACATCTAAATGCGTATAATTCAATAAGATCAAGGCACTGTCTTTTTTCAGAGTGGTTTACTTAGAATACAAATTTTAACTTAAGCCATAGCAGTAAATATATTCTTTATCCAATTGTGTGTATAAAATTTTAATTGTTTATTTATGAAAGGTTATGAAATCCAGCCATGCAAAGAGATAGTAAAGTACGCACACTTTACATTTCTTAACTGCCTTGTGCGTTTACAGGGGTGTTTGTGGAGTAGAAACAGTAACCAGAAAGTTGCATACACAGTTGCAAACATGCCTTTCTTCCATATTTTATATTAATGTTCTTACTGACCACGTTATCAGTCTTACTGACTATAGGGCAAGGTATGAAAATAAAACTGAAATGTAGTCTGGATTTTAACATGTTTCCTGAATATGTCGTTTTTGGAAAATTCCATCACAATTCAAAAGGAACACAACATACATTTCCGCAGGGAGCAGGGGCGTCTGGAGTTATACTTTGCTTTTTTTTGCCATCTCATTCTTCTTATTCCAACTACGCATATTAACAATCAGAAAATAGTCATTTTATAAGGTTTTTAACAATAAAGAATAACATATATAGAATACAAAACTTAGATATCAGGAAGTATCAAAAGGCTATAAAGGACAGCCACCGTGAGCCTCTCTCTGATCATACAAACACTGACAAGTCAAGAAGGAACTTTATGTAGCATTTTGAGGACAGGCTCTGATGCCTTTATGCAAAAGGTTCCAGGGGCTGATACCCTTTCAGTTCAGTATTAAAAGATGACAATTTCTGATTTTTGAGGATAAATAGAAATTAGAGTCCCTATTAATAATGAATATCTTATAAAAAAAATTTGGTGGAATGAATTAAGAAAGGAATTGAATAAATTCTTAAGATTGATACAACAGAAGGAAAATTATCAGGAAATAAATTATAAGTATCTAAGACTTTAGTGTTACTATTTGTTTATCATTTCCAAGAAGTATATATGTTGCATGCTACAGAATTGGTTATAATTATAACCCAAAACTATTAATTCTTCCTTGTATACTTTTTCTATGAAACTCATCTGTAGCTGCTACATAATATTTATAATTTCAGCTCCTATCTACATTATTATGATTATTTTTTATTTTGCTTTGTTCATGTTTAAGTTTATTTTGTTGAATTATTATTCTATTTTTCCCAATTAGTATGTGTCAGTATACCCATAATGTGTGCAATTATTATAAATCTGTTTACTTTAGGTGTACTTCTTAATAACTTGTTAAAATAACCCATTTACTTATTATTAGATGCATTTATTAGATTCCTTATTACTTACAATCAATTCAACATAGAAATTCTACTATCATGTAGTCATAATGCAATCATTGTAAAAATTCAGAAAAGTATTGAAGTATACCAATTTGTTTAAACATGCATTCTGATAATCAAATTCATGCACTCATTCTAGCAAAATTGCTGCATACTTCCTTGCTGAATGTCAATCACTATGGTCCCTTTCGAAGTACTGCCCTTGGGAATCTATGCACCAACACTAGTTCATCCTTCAAAGCAATTTTGAAACTCTTTCTGGAATGGCCATCAGAGCCGTCACAATATTACCCTTGATGTCCTGAATGTCATCAAAACGTCTTCCTTTCAAAATTTCCTTTATCTTTGTGTAAACAGTCATTCAGGACCAGACCAGGTAAGTAGGGAGGTTGTTCTCACACAATCATTTTTTTGCTGGCTAAAACTTCCTCATGGACAGTGCCCTATGAACTGGTGCATTGCCGTGATGCAAGAGCCACACCTTTCTCTTGTTAAGGTTTTCAGTTAAATATATATTTTTTTCCTTCTGGGTAAATACCTAGTAATTGGATTGAAGAATCAAGTAGTTGTATTTGCTTGCAATCCCACTAACAGTGTTTATGTTCCCTTTTTTCTCCATTCTCACCAGCATTTGCAGCCTTGGGACTTTGCAATGTGGGCCATTCTCACTGGAGTTAGCTGATATTTTAAGGTGTTTTTTATTTGTGTTTCTCTGATGATTAGGGACCATGAGCATTTTTTCATGTGTTTAGTGGTCATTCTTCTATCTTCTTGGGAGAAAATTCCATTCATTCCTCTTGCCCAGTGATTAATTGGGTTATTTCCTCTTTTCTTGCTGATTTGCCTGAGTTCTTTGTAGATTCTGGTTAACCCTTTGTCAGCTTGCTGACATGCAGATCATAGTCTCCCATTCCATATGGTTGTCTAATTGCTTTGTTTTCTGTGTCTTTAGCTTTGCAGAAGTTTTTAAGTTTGATGAAGTCCCATTTATTTGTTGTTTGTGTTGCTGCAATTGCCAATGGTGTCTTTTTCATAATATCTTTCCCCAGGCCTATATTATTTATTGCATATCCCAGGACATCTGCACTTGAATGTTTTTAACAGCTCAAATCACAATTGTAAATATGTAGGCACAACTCAAGTGCTCATCAACTCACGAATGCTTTAATCAACTGCAGTGTATGTATTCCATGGAATAAAGATAGAGACTTTGCAACCTTTGTGCTTTCCTGGATGGAGTTGAAGAACATTCTCTTTAGTAATCTTGAGAATGAAAAACAAACATCTTATGTACTCATATTTATTAGGTGAGAATTCTTGAGAAGGTTTTATTTCTCGGTCTGTTCAATTTTCTATAGATATTTACTTTCCAACCTTAATTTAGAGATAGGGTAATTTGTTAATATTTTCCTATGATACTACACAGTCATTGCTTTACTATATAATTTGAAAAATATGCTCATGTATCATTTAATGATGGGGATACATTCTGAAAAATGCATCCTGAGGCGACTTCGTCTTTGTGGGAACATCACCGAGTGTGCTACCTGCACAAAACGACCCATTTGGACTGTATGGTATAGCTCATTGCTTCTAGGCCACAAATCTGCTTAGCATATTAATGTTATCATTATCAAGTATACTGTACTTTGCATGATGGTAAGTGATATGCTTTTGTATGACTGCCAGTTTATACTAATATCACTACAAACATGTGAGTTATAATTTGTACCATGACACTGTGATGGCTACACAGTCACAGTGATAGGCATTTTTCAACTTCCTTATGATCTGATGGGGCCATCACTGTATACACATTTCCTCATTGAAATAACTGTCCTTATTCATTGCATGACTGTAGTGTGATAAAATTGACTCATAAAAAAAATAGCCAAATAAGCCTTTTCTTCTATTATATGCTTAAAACTATACATTTACTTATGTTCCTCATCCTTTGCTGATGTTTGTCATAGAATATACATTGTATATTTAAATGCTTAATTTCGAAGGAAATTGTCAGGCTGAGAAAAAAACCAAAAAGGATAAAAAAAAAAATTTTAAATCTCTGTCATCCTTCCAATGACTCAATTGAGGTTCACTTTCCCTTATCATTTATATATCCTTCTATTTAAAGAAGGAGTTAACAAGTTTGGAGGATGATTACATATTTTGTGATATGTGCTATGAGAAAAATGATGCCATTAAGAAAAATTCTATGGGTGCAGTTTAGGTATTTTCATTCAGAAAAGGGCATGTTTTATCTCATGTTATTTTTAGAAGTACTAAAAATCACTAGACCATGTGGCCGAGGTATAGCATGGATAGTCACAGTGTTGTATAGATAGATTGCGTTCCATGTGTAATGTGGATACCAGAAGGGAGAGATTAAGATTTACTAATTATTACAGCCATGGAGGCTTGGTTTTGCTGTTATTACTATCAAAACTAAAATAGTCAGAATCATGCAATTAAGGGTGAAGATTAAGGTCAGTCTTTTTTTAAATAAAAAAGTTTGCTGGAGACTCTTATTTTAGCACTTTTGATTTGAATTAATCAACATTATTCTTTGGGAGCCTAATTCTATTTACTTTAAAAATGATGAAAGCCTGTCATGAAACTAAAGTATTACTCTATTAATGGGGTTATTTTTAACAGATGTTTTCATAAAAGTGCAAGTTCAATTTTCCATTCAAAGGAAATTTTAATTGGTTGCTTGCCATCCTCCAAAAATTTGTGAAATTCCATTCCATTTCACTACAAAGGGAATTTCATTATAGATAAGTTCACAAATAATAAGATTCAATCATAATTTAGAAATAATTGAGAATTGCTTCTTTTCAGAGAAATAAGCATGCCTCATGCCTCACAGAGGAAATTATCTAAACACATAGCCTGTTCCCTCATCATTTAAAGAATGCTCGTTGTTCAATGTCTTTACATCAGGAATTGCTATAATGAAGAACTTTGTATAATATTACGCTGGATTTTAGTTTTACATGTAGATAGATGATAGATAGATAGACAGTCAGATAAATAGGTAGATATATGAAGTAAAATGCTGTATCTAAAACAATAGCTTTCTTTAGTTTTTCTTATATTGGAAAAATTATACAAGCAAGCAGTATAAGCAAAAAAAAAAAAAAAAAAAAGAAAAAAATGTCTGTCTGTACATATACCAGTTTTTTCTCATTTTCTTTCCTCAGATCATTCTTCAAAGTCCTGAATATTTCTTCTGAAAGCTGTTGCTTTTTTACTTGGCAAATAAATAATATGGGTAGTGCGAAAGGAAAAAGTAGGAAGGTTAGACCAGAAGAGAGTTAATCGCACAGTTACACCATCTGCTTTAACTTTTGTCATCCATACTCCCACTGAGCAGTGTAAGCACGTATTGACATATTCCCTTAAGTTGAAGGCTGCAAGGTGCAGAATAGTTTGCTTAATTTAAATCTCCTTGCATAGGGAATCAATGCCATAAGAATTTGGAAAGCACAGTAATGAGATGGGTAGGAGCATGTGATTGACATCAGACTAAAACATGTTCAAGTTCAGTCTATGCCACATTGTACACTAAAGAAATTGGCAAATTACTTAAACTCTCAAACCAGAACTCAAAAATTGCACTAATAATAGCCACTTCAAAAGTTTTATAAAAATCACGTAAAATTATATATTAACAACACTCAGAACAATACTGCTCATGTGCTTAGCTTGTAAAATATATTTTCTGTGCAACAAAACTACATATATTTGTAACTTGACATAACAAATACACCTACTATGTTATAAAAAGATGAAATAAACTTTAAAGAAGAGGATATATGTATTATGTAAGAGATTTATATGTTCCTTGCCACAAAAGTTTCTTTTAAAAAAATCTCATGTATCTTAAATTTTGGGGCAAGTCATATTCAGAAAAAAGATGTCTAAATATTAAGCTCTGGGTATGTGAGTGAATGTCAGGGAGAATACGTGAGTAGATATGGTCATTGATATCACTAAGAATAATATTCTGAAATTTGGATTCCATCTGGAACTTAGACTTTCTATGACTTCTGGGTTCAATAGAACACCCACATCATTGTCAATTTTTTAATAATTTGCATTTTAGAATTATTTTTTGAAAGTTTTGACTAATTTTTGACTAACTAAAAATCCTGAGGCTTAAGGACAAGCTAAAGAAAGTTGGACAATGGACACTGGAGGAAGAGAAGAGACTTCACTCCTGTAAACAATTGTAAGTGTAGGGTAGACACGTCTCTGTGTGTGCTCAGTCAATGCTGGTATTGCTTCCCAGAGTGATTGTGAAGAACCATTCAGGGTGGCTTTTAAACATGACTTCTTCACAGTCTATCCTGTCCACATTTCCATCATGCCAAGCACATCTTTGAACATCAAGGTTCTATGTGGGAAGCCTGTCACACTTCCTCAAAGATGTGATGTGTTTAGCTGCTAAATATTACTGCAATTCTTATCTTGTAAGCTCTTTTTATGTATGTGGCTTTTCCTGAATACCTTTCTGTGTCCAAAGTCTCCACTAATAATATTGTTTTAATCCAACTATTTTTTTTTTTTAAAGAGGAATGTAGTATTGTGTAAAGAATATGTACACATGATCTTTTGCTAGCGTGGCACTATAAAATAATGTATAATTCATCTTTCCTATTTAGTATTTGGTATCTAATTTGATTTGGCAGTAGATCAAGTGTACTATTTTTTCTATTATTTTAATTTGTTTAGCATTCTTTGTTCTTTCCTTTATGTTTGAAATTTAAGAATTTCACATTTAAGGATGTATTTCTAAAGCTTTCTATAATCTTAAAAATAATAATAATATAAAAAATAATAATATTTTTAAATATAGTTGGTTATTTCATTTAGATGTTTTGATACATTGACCTTCATCTCCACCCACCATTATATTTTACATAATTTCTTTATTCGGCTTTCTTGTGACCTTTTCCTTTTCTTTCTTTGCACTACAGAATTGATTACAGTTTCATGACATTTTCCCACTACTAAATTAGGGAAATTATACACCATTCATATTTTTTCTCACTTAACTTTAATTTTGAAGTGATAGCATTTACATATCTGTTTCTAACAACATTGAGAAAACCAATATTCATAACTCACACCAACTGAGAAACCAGATATAACCATTATCTACATTTAATTATCTCTCTACATATACATTAATCATGCTCAGAATACTCAAGAAAGCTTCTTATTCTGATAATATTCTGTTTTCTTGGTGGCTGATCATCTTTAAAATTGCAACATTACCTCAGATCTCTTTGCAAACATTCATGAAAACACAAGCCAAATTATTTTTTCCTTTTTTCTATCTCTACTTCTCCTATGGTCACTTATTCAATCATATTATTCCTTTCTTACTCTTTATTTTATTCAGATGATGAATGACTTTAAACTACCCATATAGATACAAATAAAGCATTGCCATTATAAATTTATGTCCCAGGCATAATGTTTCTATTCCTTTTTGAAAGTCTGTTTCCATATTCTGTGCCTGATCTGACCGACTCTGGCTGGGTAGGTAAGTGGGCAGGAATATTTAAACACAGCTTCCAACTTGAGTGTTTGCAGAGAAATTGGCTAAGAAGTCATAAATATTCACGAATAAAATTAAGAAAGACATAATTTGGAAGCTATCTCTTTTATTTTTAAACTTTCTTCCATTGTGTGATTTCTGTCCTATGTATTGATTGAGATTTAAAGCAGAGCAGAGTAAGGAGATATAGAGAAACATCTCCACTTTATTTTTAGAGATCTTTGTGGATGGCTACACCTGGAGATACAGAGTTCCAGGATAAAGAAAGTTCCAGACTTCCCATAGTAATTTGATTAATTATTCTAAGTTTGACCCCTGTCTTTCTGCTATTCCCAGCTCTTGTCATCCACAAATGTATCTTACGGGGAAGGTTTGAGAAGAGAAACCCTTACTGCTACAACCAACCTCCTTGTGGTAGGAGGGTTTGCAAGCTTCACCTGCATGAATTCTACTTGGTCTTTTATGGAAGTTTGCCATCTTAAATACAGGTTGCTAGCAATATTGTTTCCTACTTCCACTGCATTTATGGATTCCTCACTTTTTGTGTGTGTGTGTCTTTCATACTTCTACTAAAGTGTATTTTAGCAGCGAGGAAAGCTAAAAGCTTCTATTTAATATAGAGTTTTGAAGCAGAAGTTAAAGATGCTGCCTAGAGGGGGATTTGAACCTCCGTTGAATTTCTGTCTATATTACTGCTAAATGGCAGGCTGTTTAAATTATTTGTCCTAATGAAAAAGAAGCTTTGTATAAATTAAATAACATGAGTTCAGCAGAGATGTATAATAAAAATACTCAGACATTTGGTTATTTAGTTATTTTCATTATTTAAAGAAACATGTTCATGTTTAAAGAATATAAAACACTTAAACTTCATTGGAATTAAATGAAGCTTTACTTGTTTATAATAGACTTTAGTTAACTCCATTTACTAAATCAGTTGTACTCATAAAATGAATAGCTGGACTTACCTGGAAGTCTATTAACTTTTAGGAGAATATTAGCCACAATGTGCTGTCCACTTTAGAAAGCAGACATTTTCCAGGATTTCTTTTGTTTGCCATCTCTTTTCCCTGTCATGTTTTCTTTATAAGAGCCCTTTAATTTGTTTACTTAAATAACAATACTTAGACTAGTATGTGTCACATCTCATTCCTGACACCATTTGTCAGGGCCCAAGAAGGGCCAGGTCTTGGGTTGGCTTAACTAGGTTCCTGATGCAGACCACTAAGTTACCTTGCTCAGGTCGGTTAGGTGCGTGAGGGCTGTCTACTTTAGCTGGAGAGAGAGTGTCTTAGAGAGAGTAAAACAGTCTTAGAATAGATAGATCTTAGTCTTTAGTAGAGCTTTGTAATCTTCAGCAGAGAAATACCATGCTGGCGTTCTGCAGGCGTGAGAGGAGACAGAGTCCGAGCAAGCAGGTCCGTGATAGAATGCGCATGCTCCCGACTAACATAAGGCTGATCTCATGCCTCTCAACACCACAGGTGTAGAGATTGCCAATTCACCAGTGCTCTCATCTCGCGAGCTCTCATGCTTGTTAGGAGAGCTAAATCCCTCGCCATGACCTTTCCACCAAGGTGTTCCATTATTGAGCTATACAGGTATTTCTTAAAACTCTCACTCCTCCTAGCCATAGGCTATACAGGGTGCTTCAGTTTGCTTTAAAAAATCTTGTTGTTTTCTTTTAATTACTTGTCTTTTGACATTTGATTTCTCTTCTCTGTGTATTGCAGAGAAGGTGAGGTAGAGCTGAGTGGCCAGGACTCACATTTCAGAGTTGCAGTTTTCTTGGCTACTAATTAAGACTGAGTTACAAGAAGATTTCAAAAAGTTCAGGGACACAAGATGCACTGCCTCAGGCCTGTAATCTCAGAATTTAGGGAGACTGAGACAGCAGGACTGTTGAGATCACCATTTTGAGACCAGCCAAGGCAACATAGTGAGACCTCATCTCTACAGAAAATTTAAAACACAAAATTAGCCGATCTTGGTCATGTGCATCTGTAGTCCCAGTTATTTGGAAGGCTTACTTAATGTCAGGAATTCAAGGTTACAGTGATTATGATCATCCCACTGCACTGCTGCCTAGGCAACAGACAGATGCCCTGTCTTAGGGGGACTGACATTGTATCTCACCATAAAGTCCATTAAGTTCAAGACACTTTCCTAAGTGATAAAGATCCTGGGAAATATTATTATTATTGTTGTTGTTATTGTTTTGAGACAGTCACATTACATCACCCTTGGTAGAGTGCAGCGGCATCATAGCTCACAGCAACCTCAAACTCTTGGGCATAAGCGATTCTCTTGCCTCAGCCTCCCAGATAGCTGGGACTACAGGTGCTCACCACAGTGCCTAGTTATTTTTTGTTGCAGTTGTCATTGTTGTTTAGTAGTCCCAGTTTGGGCTTGGACCCGCCAGCTTTGGTGAATGTGTCTGGAGCCCTACTCACTGAGCTATATGCCCGTAGCATCTTTTACACATTATTAACTGAAGAGAAGTGGGCACCCTTTAGATAATTTTTAAGATTTAGAAACAAAAAAAAGTTAGAAAGAGCCAAATTAGAACTGCAAGGTGGATGCCTAGTGCCACATCATTGAAACCTTTAGAAAATTGCTCCTGTTTGATTAGTGGGATAAGCAAGAGACCTGCCAGGTTGGAGAAGGACATTTTGGTGGAGATAGATCTCCTGTGCATTTTTCTGCTAAATCTTTAACTCTCTCAAACCACTTTCATAATAAGTAGATATTATTGTTATTTTGCCTTACAGAAAGTCAACAAATAAAATACCTCAAGCATCCCAGAAAACTCTTGCCACGACCTTTACTCTTGACCTGCCAGCTTTAGTTTTGACTAGACCACTTCTGTCTCTTCATTGCCATTGCTTTGCTTGTGCTTTGTCTTCAAGACTGTAATGGTTAAGCCATCTTTCATCTCCTATTACAGTTCTTCAGATAAGTCCTTTAGTATCTTGATTCCACTTGTTTACAATTATTTTTGCAAGCTCTGCTTTTGTCTGTAGCTGATCTGGGCACAATGGTGTTTACACCCGTTGAGTGGAAAGTTCGCTCGACTTTAATTTTCCAGTTACAATTGTGAAAGCTAACCAATGGAGGGGTCTATGGTATTGACTATTGTGTGTGTTATTTATTGTCAGTCCTCTTCAATTAGGGAACAAAAAAATGAATTTTTACTCAAAAATGTATTTGATTGGTCTGTTTCTGCAGTCTTCACATTTAACATCATCTCATCAGTTCCTAAAATGAGCTATCCATTTGTAAACGACTCACTTAATTTGGAGTATTGTCAGCATAAGCTTTTTGTAAAACTTTAATAACTTTACCATTCTCCCGCCTAGTTTCACCATAAACTTGATTTTTGTTCTTGTACAATTTTAGTAGAATTCATGTTGCTTAGGGGATCTTTTCAAAATGATGTCTTATCCTTCACAATTCTTCAAACTACATGCTGTTCAGACATGTTACAAAAAGTTAGCATGGGGCAGTGCCTGTGTCTCAGTGGGTAGGGTTCCAGCCCCCGTTTACGAAGGGTGGTGGGTTCAAACCTGGCCCTGGGCAAACTGCAACAAAAAATAATGGGGCATTGAGGCAGTTGACTAGTCCCAGCTAACGGGGCATTGTGGCAGGTGACTAGTCCCAGCTACTCGGGAGGCTGAGGCAAGAGAATCACCTAAGCCCAGGAGTTGGAGGTTGCTGTGAGCTGTGTGATGCCATGGCACTCTACCGAAGGCAATAAGTGAGACTCTGTCTCTAAAAAAAAAAAAAAAAAAAAAAAAGTTAGCATGAGTTTAGTTTAGTTTGGTTAAAATAGTTTTTGAAACACATACATAGGGTTTTTCTAATATGCTTTTTTCATTGGTTTTGTTAAGCTTTGCATATTTCTACTTAATTATTCTTCAACAGACCTAAATATTTGCACATCTGCAGGAGTATCAAAAATATATATAAAATGAATCACAGATGATAATTTTAGAGAAGTAAATTGACTCCTACCTCTACAATTTCTGGAATCAAATTGTCACTATAGGCCAAGTAACTAATGCAATAAGATTATGCACCAACCTTAAAACGTGTATTTCTGAAATGTTATAACCATTGGTCCTGTAATGAGATAACCCATATTTTTATGTTTCTTGCTCCTGAATGATAATATCCTTTATGCACTGAAAAAATGCCACTTTTACCATATACCAAATTTGGGTCCAAATATCTTAAAATATAAATGCTTCATCCATATTTTTTCCTTCCTGCTTATATTCTTATGTTTCCTATACTTATTATAAATAATTTATGTAACACATTAGACTTTCTCATAAATGAGAGGGTAGAAGAAGAAAAAAAAATAAAGTCAAAAGAAAACACCATATAGTTTCCTTACTGGTTTCATGGTACAGGATAGAGTTGTTTTTATTTTTTATTTTTCACAGTATAAATTAACATAAAATTTCAAAGAAATCAATGTAAGCTCATGTGGCATGCAAAATCCATGCAAGATATAAAAATAATACACAAACGATGGCATACAAATTGCAGCACAAGAGGAATCTAATTAGTGGACCATTTTTGAATGTTAAAACTATGTTGATTTCTTTCACATCACACATTTTCTACTAGTTTGTTAAAGAAAGCAGACTTCCCATGTATTCACTTATCTGGAAGTAAATGAATCAAATACACATTGAGTCTATATCTTTTACTAATTGGCTATTTAGATACAACAATAAAGACCAAAATTATCTTTGTTCCTACCTGAATTTCTGTTAGTAATAAAATGTAAACTTTCCAAATACTACTAATAACAGTACTTTGATGAAAGGTTAATTGCTTTATGGGCTGCATTTAAGATACTGGGGTTCAATGTGTATCAAACCATAAATCAGCCAGCATGAGGACAGACATAACTATTAATTCTGTGATACAGATTTGCAGAACATGTTTTTTAGAAAGCCACATTTAAGCCCTGTATCAATTTTTGTCTAATAAATATACAAATAATTACACAAACCTTTTCTCTGCTGCCAGTGAACCAAAATCATATATTTTAGATCTAAAACATTAAATGTTAATAATAATAAAAATAGATAGCTATACCCTTTGAATAGAAGTCATTGTGGCTATACATAAAATCGTTAATGTCTTTCTAAAATCCCACTGGCCTGAAGAAAAGACATAAAAAAATAAGTGTTTTGAAAGGCTCCAAGTAATGTTGAAGAGAAAACCAGAGGGAGTTACCATTTTTAATGATTTACAATGGGTGAAATTAGAGCTATGGATTGATGAGATTCTCTTTATCAAGCTCATTTGCTTGCAGGTGTGTGTGGGAGTTCTTAAGGGAAGAGTCATATCTTGATGTGGTTACATTGCTAGTAATAATGATTCAATAAGCTTAACACCAGTGTTCAATTATTAGTTGTAAGTAGGTTAGGAACTGAATTAAGAAAATGATTGCACATGTAGGCAAAAGGAACCAGAGACAGGAGAAAAGAGGATCAGAGGAACCCTAAGCCTGGTGCAAAATGACTTTGGAAGGCTTTGCCCCTTTAAAATGTAAGACATTGTGGCTGAAACTTTGCTCATCCCCCATGGAGCCTCTAATGCAGAGGTCACTGGGTAGGCAAGGCTTCTTGGGATGGAGCTGCCCTCTGAGGGAGAGTGAGTGCTTTTGGGGAGTTACAGAATGCAGTGTTTCCACTTCTATAAAAGCAGAAAGAATTGCTCTGGACAAGATGAGGAAAAATATTTCCTTCTTTCTATTGCCTTGGTATGGTCAGAAGTGTCTGTCTGAGTACAAGCCTTCTTGAGAGTTAATTGTCACTCCTGTGATTTGTGTGTGTGGTCTGATTGGGGTCTTCTCTGACATCCTGCTCCTGGACTGTGTTCCTTGTCCCATGTTCTGTTGTGTTAAGATCATAAATAACTTAGAGAAACAAAAATAAGTGTAAAGCAGTGCAATTAACATAGTTAAAGAAATAGTTTAGTTAGAAAAATGCAAGCACAGCAAGAACTAATAACGTAAGTGTTTGCTTTTCTCTCATGAGATTCATGATTAAAATAATGGTGTATGAAATAAAAATGGAGCTAGCCTAGAGCATGGGGATGCTTTGCTGAGCCTTATGAAAGAAGACAAGTAGTCTCCTGACCCAGCTTTAAAAATCTTTCTCCTGTGTCTTGTCTTTTCATTTTCCCCTCATCCTCCTGTCTCTGCCAGGCACTGGAAGGGAACTCATGGCATAGTTTGGGGCTGTTCCCTACATTTGCTGAAAGAAATAAGAAATACTCAGAAATATTGGCAGTACAATATGAAAAATTAAATAGAAATGTTGATACCATTTCTGCCCCTGTTTTGACTTCATTACCAATAGCTAGAAATTTTATGAAAGTTGAACAAATATAAAAATCTGGTAAATTAACAAATGCAATTCTTTATGAGTAGCCCTTTTGCATATTGCCATTCAGATTGCTGGACTTTCCATAAAAGAAATATGTGTCAAATGTATAGCTTTTAAAAATAATGAGGTGATACAATAATAATAGACAATACTTAAGAATTATTTCTACCTTTTATTTACTCCTGGTAAAGCTTTCGGAATAAGTATCTTAAAACATGTCAAATCACACCTTTTATTTACTCAAAAGCTTTGAGCATCTGCACATGGTATGCAGAATGAAACCATTTCCCTGAGAATTGCCTGCCAGGCTGCACATATTCTGATCCCCAGATCTCTGATTTCATCTCCTATAGACAGATGTGTCCATTATCTTTATCCTGCCTTATTTTTGTCCACTTTGCTTCTTGTTATTTTTTTTTATTACACATTAATTGATTAATTTTATCTACACCCCTTCTCTAATGATATGAAAGCTCCCCAAGGGCATGAATTTTAACTACTTTGTCTTAGGTACATGTCCACCTCTTGGAACATAGGATCTTAATAAATATTGTCAAATTCATAAAGTCTATATCCAAAACACCAATATGTTTTATCCTCACCTAATTTAAACATTACAATAACTCTCCATATAAGATACTATGAAGTACATTTTACATAAAAAAGGGAAATTTGGTTAAATCATATAAATTTCCAAAGTTTGCCCACCTCATAGCTGGTGAAGCAGGACTCTACACACTTAATATTGATACAATGCTTAATGTGGTAGTTCTTCTATTCTCTGCAATGCATTTTCAAGGTTGCTAGCCAAGGCTCCTTGGGATGGATCTACCCTAGTAATTCAAAGGACTTTCTGATATTCAGCCTAAAACTTCAAATGGAAAAAAAAAAAAAAAAAAAAAAAAATTGCTGATCATCTATATTAGTTCCCAATCCATTGACCAAGAAAAATAGCAAATGCTGAAACCACATTTATTTATGCTTCAAGCATCAAACAGTACCATTTCATTTTAGGGTTTTTGTTTATTATGTAAAAAAAGTAAGTTGCCTTACACCTACAGATTCAGGGAATTAAATGCAGAATTGCTATAAGGCAAAAATCAATAAGTAATACGTTTGTTTCAGCACCAGCATCCCTAAAATCCTGTGCCCTTTACTGCTACTCAATTGTGCCTCAGTAGTCTTCAGAAAAGGTGTAACATTTTCTCCACCACATGGTTTGTCAATTTCTCACAAATATCTTATACTGGATGTTTTTATAAAAGGACAGCTTCCTTTTCCATGTCTTCCTTCCTTTTCCTTAACTATGTAGGTGAAATATTCTTTTGTTCCTAAAAAATATCCTTTGTAAACCATAGCCTAGTAATTCAGACTGCCACATCTTACATCAAGACTTACACTGTCTTCATGCCAATTTAATGTGATTATCAATGCTTGATAGCTGCCATAGCACAAGTTAAGCAATTTTTACAATCAGTTATTTTATTATTTAGGTGATGAAAATATCAAGGCATCTAAATATTCAGTATTCAAGTATAAGGAAAAAAAGGTGAGTTTACTAGGATTTAAATATTGACATCTTCTCATAATTATATTCAACTAAAATTCTCAAGCTCACTTTAGTGTTTGCTATCCAAGGTAGGATAATATGATTACAATTTGGGGGAATATTAAGCAATAATCAGAGCCTGACAATTTACCCAAGGATTTTCTCTTTCTTTTCAAGATGATGTATGAGAGATAGTCCCACCAAATTATGCTATAAAAAGTTCTGAACTAAATGGGATTGGTATTACATAGCTACAAAGAAAAGAAACTAGAGCTTATCTAGTTTCTGTGATAAAGGAATCTATGCATGCATAGGGCTAAAAGATAGAGAACAATGGATCTTTTTTTTTTTTTTTTTTTTTATTAAATCATAGCTGTGTACATTAGTGCAATCAAGGGGTACAATGTGCTGGTTTCATATACAACCTGAAATATTTTCATCAAACTGTTTAATATAGCCTTCATGGAATTTTCTTAGTTATTGTATGTACACATTTGTATTCTGCATTTAGTAAGTTTTGCCTGTTCATATTCTAAGATGCACCATAGGTGTGGCCCCAGCAATTATCCTCCCTCCACCATCCCTCTTCCCTCCCCTCCCTTGGCCCTTTCCCCATATTCTCCTGCTATAGTTGGGTTATAGCCTTCAAATGAAAGCTATACATTAGCTTCATAGTAGGGCTGAGTACATTGGATACTTTTTCTTCCATTCTTGAGAGACTTTGCTAAGAAGAATATGCTCCAGCCCCATCCATGTAAACATGAAAGAGGTAAAGTCTCCATCTTTTTAAAGGCTGCATAATATTCCATGGTATACATGTACCACAATTTGCTAGTCCATTCGTGGGTCGATGGGCACTCGGGCTTCTTCCATGACTTAGCAATTATGAATTGGGCTGCAATAAACATTCTGGTACAGATGTCTTTGTTATATTGTGACTTTTGTAGACCAGGCATTTCTAATGTTGGTTTTGTTGACATGTCTTAGAATTAGAGCAGGCATCAGAAAACTTCGATTTTTGCCACTAGTTCCATCACCAAAGAGCTATTTGTCTTTGGAAAATCAGTTAACCTCCATGTAATTTAGTTTCTCCATCTGTTAAATGGGAATAATATGATCTCAACTACTTCACTGGGGTTTCAGGATTAAATGAGCTAATACGTGTGAAAGGATCTTAAAAATTCTGAACCATTGTGTAAGTATAAAAGATGATCACCCAAAGCTGAGGAGTGGCAAAAATAGAAATATTTATAAATTAACCCGAGTTAAGAAATTTGGAAGTCATTTGTGAAAGTTCATCATTTATTTTGGAATGATTAAGTATGTGTCTCAGAATTTAGCCATCGAACTGGCAACTTGGCATGTGGACTTATTTTCTCTGGGCCTGGTAGGTGCTTAGCATTGCCCATCAAACAGCAAGACAAGCTCTAGCAAATGTATGGCACTTTTGGAGTTTGGACTGAACTCTGTACTGAGTAATTTGTGAAAACAATCTAGGTGGACAGGTAATGGAATCTCTTAGAATTGCATGACCATGCACATTCACTTATACATGACTAAACATACGCTTTTGCAGGACCAAGTCTTACTGATATCTTAATGCATGTACCACAATTGTTGTTTCTAACCTCCCCACATTCCCAGACCCTACCCTTGCCTTCCTCATTCACAACAGATGACCTTGACCTTTACATCACTAAGAACATGGAGAACACGTCACCTGACCATCCTCACTTGCCCTTGGTTCTAACTTAAAATCTTATTATCTTGCTCTGCCTTATTTTCTTTGACCCCAGTGCTCTGGAAAAATGTTGTCCTTCCTTGCCAGTGCAAACTGGAATTCTTGGTACTCTCTGTTAATAACTCCTTTACTTACATCAAGCAAGAAATAAGGAGGCAAACTTACTATGTGCCCTGGACTGTGTGTTTTATCTTTTAAGATGCATTTTCTATTTTAAACATGATCTGATTTCCTCTACTCTAAAGAAACACAATGTTCTTTCTTACTCTTGTTCCCAACTCTAGATACCAGCTGATTTTGATCTTCCCCTTAGGCCAGATTTCTTGGAACAAAAGTCTACATTTGCCATTTCTATATCCTTTTTTTTTTTTTGAAAATTGGCCAGGGCCAGGTTTGAACCCACCACCTCTAGTATATGGGCCCAGTGCCCTACTCCTTGAGCCACAGGCACCACCTGCCATTTCTATATCTTTATTGTGCTTGGATGGGGTCATGGAAGAGTGAAGAATGAAAGACTGGGTTTGAATTCAGATTCTACCACTTTAATGTTGACCTTCCATTTGGGATTACTCAGTATGAAGAAGACTTGCATAACTTGCTTGACTTCTCCAATTCTTCATTTTCCCATCTGTAAGATGGTCACATGCACTCATCTTGTGGAAATACCTGACACATTGTAGGTTTTAATAAACTGACCTATTCATTCTTCTTAGCTACTACTTGATCTGGCTGTACCATTGATAGATACACTATGGTATACCCAACTCAACTGCAGAAAGCCAAAAACCAAAAACCAAACAAAAAACTCTCATTCTCCAAATTATTCATGCCTAATCCTAGTTCTATTAGAAAAACCTTAGAATGGATTAAGAATAAAGAAGTTTAACTTTAAATCCCTATATTCATGCCACTAGGTACCCCAAACAACCATATACTATCTTTAAACACACTGAAAATAATTTCTAGCATGAGAATCTGAGTGGTTGGTAAAAGGCACACTTGTGCTTTCAGACCTGGTTTTGACTACTAACCCCACCAAAAACTATCTGTAGGGCATAGAGTAATTTATTTTGATTTTTTGCATTTTATATTCCCTGCCCTTTAATATGGGGCTATGGACTCCTAACTAGAAGGGTGGCTATAAGAATTCAAAATAATATGTGAACCTTTCCGGTACACATTCAGTGTTATTTATAATTTATCCTAGAACCTGAGACTGTTGTGGTCTACATAGGGTAGGCTCTAGATCAGTGGTTCTCAATCTATGGGTCGCGAATGACCCTTTCACAGGGGTCATCAAAGGCCATTGGAAAACACATATTTTTGAAAAGCACATAGTTTTGCACACATGAAATAGCAACAAAAATAATTTTATGGTTGGGGGTCACCACAACATGAGGAACTGTATTAAAGGGTCACGACATTAGGAAGGTTGAGAACCACCTAGATAAACCTCTAGGACACATTGTGTCCCTCTGTGAAGAGAAACTGGGTAATACTTCAGTAATTTTTACAAAGAGTTTTCTAAACCACCACTTGTGCCTGAAAGAACGTGCTAATTGCCACACCTATGACCATTTGGTTGAAAGCAAGCTTGTGAAAAGCCACCACTCTTTTGAAGCGTGATGTGGTTGTATGGCCATTCCTTGGTGCTCACACCATGAAGTCTAGTGCACCTCAGAGAGATGGTCATTTGATGGCCACAGAGCACTGGTATATGGTTTCTTATACTATTTTTATTTTCTTTAAAATTGCCATAAATTACTCTTTAATTTTAATCCTAGCTAAACAGTGAACTTCTGAGGGCAGGTCTACACCATTGTGTGTGGTGTGCCCTACAACACTACTTTGGTTGTACACAGACTTTTAATGTCTAACTAATTTGAATTTCTCTTTCCTTTACTCTTTTCTTTTCCTTTACTTGAATAAATAAATATATGCACAGTAAACATTTAAGAAAATACGAGGGAATGCTAAAAAGGCAATCTCATATTCTAGACCCTCATCTCCTAGGTCCCTGCCTCAAAGACAGAAACTCTTATATATTTTTCAAAATATATTCTATACTTTTGGGGGGTACATAAATGGCTCCATGGCACATGCATGGAGTATACAACTCCAAGATATTTATACATTCACAGTTGTGAAACCAGCCTTTATAAAGTAATTTTAGAACAGATCTATCACCCAGAAGTAAACATCCTATCTATTGGCAATCACTCCCTATCCTTCTCCCATCTGGCCTCTGCCTCAGGGAGTTACTAATTTACTTAAGGTCTTTATAGATTATTCTATTCTGGACATTTCATAGTAACAGAATCATTCATACAACATGTGGCTGTTTGTGACCAGTTTCTTTGTTTTTACAGTTCAATCACATAGTGGATATTAGTACTACGTTCTATTTTATGGCTGATTATATTCCATTGTATACATCCATCACATTTATCCATTCATCAGTTGATGGACATGTAAGTTGTATCCACCTTTTAGCTCTTACAAAGAATGCTGCTAGGACCATTCACATTCAAGTCTTTTTGCGGACCTATGTTATCATTTCTCTGGAGCATGTGGCAATAGTGGAATTGCTAGGTTTGTTTACATTCAACCTTCTGTGGAACTCTAGTTATTTATTCTTTTTTGATATTTTAGACAATTACAATTACAAAACTATTCTTGTATTTTTATCTGTAGAATAAATTCTCAGAAAGTGGAATTGCTATGTCAAAAAAATGGAGCATTAAAACATTTTGGTAAATAATGCCATTTAGTGAGGCTTTTGCATAACCTTTCTAATGTGCATTTTCCTACTTTTGTGGTCTTTCTTAATTCTGACACATGTAGGTAAAAAATGATAAATTTTATCAGAATTTAATTTGCATTTTTATAAATTAGGCTATGTATCTTTTCATATGTTTATAAGACATGGTATTTGTGTGAGTGTATATCTCCTTTATAAAAAATATTGGAAGTACAGCATCATATGTTTAGTTAAGTACCTGGAAAAATGAACATTATTTTTTTTTATGACTGGTATTTGATTTACTATAGAATACTATTTACAAGACAGGCATGTAAGTAAACATTGCTATGTATCTTCTAGTTAGAAATTTTTGGAAGATTCTGAGTAGCATTCAAGGGTAAGGATTTGAAATGTCTGGGTCACAGACATTTTACGAAATTTTTCCTTTACCTAATTCAAAGTCATCTGTTCTTATCTTCAAAGGATTTGTAAACTACAGTGGTTGGGGAATTTTGAAAAGCAATTTAGTTGAAAACTAAAGCACTGTAACTACATTAGTGTGAAAGCTTTCGCTTTGAAAGAAAGCTACCAAGAAAATTTTGGCCAGCTTAGAATAGTCCATCAACATGGAAATAAAAGTAATATTGAAACATCAGTGTTTACACAGATATCACAGCAGACATGAGGATGGAGGGGAAGAGGTGAGATCAAAACAAAGCTGGGGGTCAATGAGAGGAAAAGACGTGAAGAAAGGGTCTGGTCATTACTTCAACTCCCCCATTGTAGGCCTAATTCTTACATTCAATGTCTCTGAACGTGTTTTTTAATTCTTAAAAATTTACTTCCCCAATAACTTTGTTGGTTACTTAATTATACGTAATAATGGAATGTAAGGTGTTTTGTAAGTGATTTTATTTATTTTCAATTCATAAACTAACTTGAAATTCAAATTAGGCATTTATTTGACAGGAGATTGCTGACTTTGGGGTATTTTCTTTTTTCTTTCTTTTCTTCCTTTCTCTCTCTCTCTCTTTCTCTCTTTCGAATGTTAAATATTTCTTTTAAAAGGAATAAAATTAGAATATCAGAAAAGTTGTTTGTCAGCAGCTCATAGATTATAGGTTCCTCCTTCTTGCTCTAAGATAGAACATATTTGGCATAAGAAAATAACTGATCCTTTTTTCTATGCTAAGAGCTGTATTAAAAGTGTAACAACTTACATAGGAAAAAAGGAAGTACTAGAACTCAAATTTTAGAAACATCCTCAGTTTAACTGTTTTATTTGTTGGGGGAAGAGTTAATGTTTTGGATAAATCAACATCCTTTGAAAATACTTTTAAAATAAAATCACTATAAACCAGAATTATAACATCTGTAGGCAGAGAAGAAATAAATATAGATGCTGCAGAGATAACATCACAGCCTCAGGGAGAGGGGCAAATAGAAAGATAATTACAGCAAAAGCCTCAAATTCAACTGGCTATGGGAGCCAAGCAGAAACCTGCATTGATCTTCTGGGCTGGGAAGGTGTGACTGAACAGGAAATTGATGCTCCGTCTCCACGAGGCTGCTACTATGGAGCTCCAGTCCACTGTAAATATGTGAAGAATAAGTCTAGATTGTTCTATGAAATCTTCCAATTTTCGAATTATTGAGAACCAGTAAACAAAACAATATCAAACAAAAAACTCTGAACACCCAATAAAGCACGTTTTGCACTATACTAATTTGTGATAGACACCCTTTTTTAAGTCATGAGAGAGAAAACCTCTTAAAAAAAAGGTTTTATTAAGAGAAACTGTCTGATTGGTGGTTCATCCAGGCTGCATTAAAAGTTTTTTTTTTTTTTTTTTTAATTCTGCTAAAACTTCAAGCTCTTGAAAGAGGTGAATTAGACCATCAGATCAGGCAGAAAGTTGTAATGCACTGGGGGAAAGCACCAGAATTGCCACACAAAGAAGACAGACCGTCTGCCTGGTGCCTGGAAGGAACAGTTGTTTTCGGTGGGACTCAAAGGGAGACAAGAGTACCACCACCTGTAGGACGCACAACTACCTAGGTAGACAGGGGTCAAGAGAAGACAATCAGCTCAGTTACATGTTGGCTAATTCTTTGATGACAATGACTATTGCTGTCATTGCTATCTTTGGAAGATAACCTATACAGAAGATAGGAGCAACCCTCAGTCAAAAGATCACACAGAAACATAAGAAAACATCAAGTGCTGGAGAACAGAAGATACAGAAGAGAAAATAGAAAGCCAGAGAGGAGCAGTGGGGTGTAGCCATGGAGCTCTCATTAGAGGTATGAGCTTGACTCTGTTTTCTCTCTTTAAAAAAGACCAAAGTGGGGCAGCGCCTGTGGCTCAGTGGGTAGGGCGCCGGCCCCATATATTGAGGGTGGTGGGTTCGAACCCCACCTTGGCCAAACTGTAACAAAAAATAGCCAGGCGTTGTGGCGGGCATCTATAATCCCAGCTAATCTGGAGGCTGAGGCAAGAGAATCGCCTAAGCCCAGGAGTTGGAGGTAGCTATGAGCTGTGACACCAGGGCATTCTACTGAGGGCAACATAGACTGTCTCAAAAAAAAAAAAAACAACAAAAAAGTATTTTTAATTACACAAATAACATATGAATCATTGCTGGAAAAAGTTTTACAACACAGATAAAGCAGAATTTCACATGACCTCTCACTCCTCCTTGCCCTCCCCTTGCTCAGACTATTGTTTGTCTTTGCAGAATCTTTTCTGGGTTTATTTACCTATATGTGTATGCATGCAAACATGTAGCATCTGATTAAAAACCTCACTAGCTCTGTTTGCTGAATAAATATTGTATTGCTTTTATTGACCTATCTCGTTCTTTGTAACTATGTCAGAGTATTCTGTAATAGGGATATTCCAGGTTTATTTAATCTTTCCCCCTTGGCTATTTACAGTACTGCAATGAGCGTCCATTCACATGTTTCTGTGTTGAAATGTGGGAGTAGTGTTCTAGAACAGATGTGTAATATCCAAAAATAGGATTGCTTTGTGCCAAGTGTCTTCCCGGCCCTCTGGGTCACTGGCTGGAGCATTTGCTGCCCCAGTAATAACTGTTAGTGTGGCATACCTGCAGTGAAACAACATCAAAACAGAATAAAACTGTTCAATAAAAAAGTGGAATTGCTGAAGGCTTTGGATATTTTATATTCCTACAGCTTCTGTCAAATTGTCTTCCAGGGAGGCTTCAACAATGTAGACTGAGGGCTTGTCTCCTGCCTTCTCCACAACTGGATATATTTAATCATTTTTTAATTTTGCCAACACAATCACTTAATACTTTTTTTTTTTTTTTTTGAGATGGGATCTTACTCTGTCACCTAGACTAGAGTGCAGTGGCCAGATCGTAGCTCAGTGAATCTCAGATTTTTGGCTTCAAGTGATCCTCCTGCCTTAGCCTCCTGTAGCTGGGACAGACCACACCATTTAGAGACATAGTCTTGCTCTTGCTCAGGTGGGTCTCAAACTCCTAACTTCAAGTGATCCTCCTGCCTTGGCTTCCCAAAGTGCTAAGATTACAGGCATGAGCCATCACACCTGGCTACAATCCTTGTGGCCATCAGTTTATTCTGAAGATTGAGAAAAATTCTACTTTACAATAATGTTGTGATAATTACACTAATTAATAACAGTGCCCATCACAAGCTAACAAAAAGCATTCATAAATAATGATTCCTTTTCCTTTTTTTAGTGAAGAAAAATTTAATCAAGCTATAGGTGTATTCATATGATTTTCTTATAGTGCTAATAAAACTTGGCAATTAGTTGTATGTGTTTAACTGTCAAATAAACCTTAAAAAAAAATGTGCCCTGTATTTCTATTCTATTTTTAAATAAGGTAGCATAATCAGGACTATTTCTTTTGAGTTTAGCTTTGCTATATTATTATATCTTGTGCTATAACTTAATTTTTCTACTACAGTTCTTTATTTTCCTTTTTTAAATACTGTGAAATCTTTGTGACCATGCTTGGGTTTTCCTTGTTCTTTTTTTATTAGCCTGAGGCAAATAAAGGTGTACTTTAATGACAATTAATGTAAATATATGCTTCCATTAATTAATTAATTAATTAATTAATTTTTTTTTTAGATCTTCACTGGAATGAAACAGTTTAATAATCTGTGTAGGAAACTTGAGGACCTCTGAGAATGTCCAAAGACTTTAGATTTACATAAACTGCCCTAATTGCTCACTGCTCAGTCAGGTTTATCAATTGCATATAAAGACATTTTGATTTCATTTACCTTATTTATGTATTTTTCTTAATGATTCTAACATCTAATGTCAATGCCAATTTGTACTGTTTCTAAATTTAATTCTTTAATCTTGTCACTATATTATAAAAGCAAATTAAAATCATACAGTCACATTTACTGTATCAACATTAACACATTATTAATATTTAACAATCATTTATATTCCTTCCTTCTTTTTTAAAAATTTCCTCCATCCAATATGTGAGAATGTCCTATTAACACCACAGCTGAAACACATTCTAAATTAATGTACTTCTTTACCCTCTGCTTCACCGCCTTGGTCTGAACCTTATCATGTCTTACTTGTACTATGACAATAGCTTTCTCATCGGTTGTTAAATATCACTCTTATTTGCCTACAATTTATGCTGCATACAGCAGAGAGAAGTTCTAAAATGCAAACCAGATCACAATACTCCTCTTCATAATGGCTTCAACAACAAAGGCTTCCTGTTCCAAATTATAAACTATAGCCTCTAGGATCTGTGGCATGTGGTTGGTACCTACGTGTCAGCCTCATGCTGAACCAACCTCCTTCACGTAGGTGTTCCTACCTACCCAAGGTCTTTCTGTCTCTCCAACCAGATGAAGCTTGTTCTTGCCTGAGGAATCTGTACTAGCTGCTGTCTGCCTGGAATCTCCTCTCCCGCATCATCGTACAGTTAAATCCTCTCACTTTACTAGATTGCTTATAAGAATTAAAAAAAAAACTCTGAGACAGCATTATCTGAATTCTTCTACTGTAGTATAAGATAGTAGCTCTTAAACTGTGGGCTCAGGACCACCACCAGCAGCAGCACCTGAGAGCTTTTTAGAAATGAAAAATTTTAGGCCATATTCCAGACATACTGAGTTAGAAACTCTGGGTCTGGGACTCAGGAATTTGTGTTTTAATAAGTTCTCTAGGTAAGTCTGATGCACACCAAAGTTGGAGAACCATTCTATAGAATAAATGGTGGATATACATTGCCTTATTCACATTGTCTTATTTAGAATTCAACATAAAAATGTAGCAGTTGTGAAGAGTCCAGTAACGTCAAGGAGTCATTGCACCACTAAAGTGTGTGCCTTACTGCCTGAAATGTACCATTATCACCATCTCTTTTTTTCTAGTTTTGAAGCACAACTTGTTTAATTTTTTTTTGAACAGAGTCTAACTCTGTTGCCCTGGGTGGGTAGAATGCTATGAGATCATCATAGCTCACAGCAACCTCAAACTCTTGGCCTCAAGAGGTCCTCCTACATCAGCCTCCCAAGTAGTTGGGACTACAGGTGTGCACCACCACTCTCAGTTTTTCTATTTTTAGGAGAGATGGGAACTCACTGTTTCTCAGGCTGGTCTCAAACTCCTGAGCTCACCTGCCTCAGCCTCCCAGAGTACTAGGATTACAAGTGTGAGCCACCACGTTGACAATTTGTTTAATCTTGACCCTCAATAACATCACAACTTGTTTAATTTAGACCCTTAATAATATAACAACTGTCAGCTGACATTTTCTGTTGTTTTCTTAGAGTTCCTTCTGGTCAAGAGTCAAAGGATAATTAAACCAACCATAGTTGAAGTCAGAGAACCTGGAGATTAAGAGGAGGGAGAAGCCTTGTTAGAACACCACAGCACTACCTCTTCCATTATTGATGAATGACGAACTGACTACCAGGGGGTAAGGGTGACAAAGGCAATGGAGAAAATCAGAAGATGACTTCAGGAGACAGATGGTGGATTGCAAGGAAGACAGAGTGGTCAGGAGCAGTCTTTAATGAGCTCTTTATGCAATATTCACCACCAGCTTTCTATGTAGAAAGGGAACAGAACCAGGCACAGTAGATTCATCAAGGGGTAGAATCTATTTCCAACCACTTATACCCTATGCCACTTATGGAACAAGTGACCAAGGCAATTAGAATCTCTGTTCCTAGAGACAGAACCATAATTTTCTAGGACTGAAAGGTCTTAAGAGTTTACTGTTCCAGTGCTTTTCACATAGTTTGGCAGAAACAGGCATGTTAATTCTTTATGAAGCTATCTTCCTGCTTCTGGATAGAACTTTAAAGCACAGAATGAATCATTTAGACTTGCAGTAGCATGGTGTCCAACCTTTTTTTTCTTCTCAGCTGCACATTGGAACAATAAGAGTCATCTTGGGGCACATTAAATACACAAACACTAACAAAGCTGATGAGCAAAATATAAAATAAAGGTCCTTGCATACTTTTTGCAATAGTGGCTACCACAGATAAGCACAACAGGCCTTAAATAATCTCTGCTGAGGTCCACAGACCCCAGTTTGGATGCCTCTGATGGAGTATTTAGGGATAATCCTTAAAAACACTCTTTTCTGTCTTTCTTTTTTTTTTTCTTTTCTTTTCTTTTCTTTTCTTTTCTTTTCTTTTCTTTTCCTTTTCTTTTTCTTTCTTTTTTTTTTTTTTATCAAAGATGAGAAATACAAGGTCCAGATAAGTTTAATGATTCAGCCAAGGACAGAAAGCCTAACATCATGAGATTCAGGACATTCTCATGTTCCTTATTCAAATCTGAAGTTCTTTTCTTTCTATCCTGACAAGAGAGCAAAAATAGCTCATCTCTTTCTTTTTTTCTAGTGTGATTAGAAACTTTAAAAAGATAAGTGCTAACCATCTTCCTACTGTAAGTTTTTTCAGTATCTCAATGATAAAATAACTAAAAAAGTACATACTACTCTCTAAGATAAAAGAAGCATCCAAGAAGAGATCAGGAAAAATGGAAAATCAACAACTAATCAACTTAAGGTCAAACAAGTAGGCAGAACTCTTTTCCCACACAGAGACCGATTGTCCAGCTTTTTTGGGGATGGGGTGGGGAGAGAAATAAAGTTCTGATTTCCCCAAAGTTACAGCTCTATGTGTTTCTTTGCTCATACCTTATGTGCACGGGCTTGGGGGTCAGCAAGATTGATAACTTTTGAGAAGGGGGAGGATTGTTGGTAGTCAAATCCCTAAGCTGGGGGAAGGGATGGGGTGCGGTGGGAAGAGAGAGCAGAACAGAGATTCACCCAGACAGATACTACTTTGGCTGTTCAGCCTTCTTCATGGAGAATCAAAGAAAATCCCAAAGAAGGTGCCCAGTTGTGTGAGCGGGTGATATGACAACAGAAACTAGGCCTGGTTGAAGTCCTGGTTGATGACCCTGACATAAGTGGTGAGCAGGGCTGAACTGAGTTGATATCATTATGGTACAAGAATGATTTGTGAGTGAGCTAGAGTTTGTGGGTACCCAGGGGTTGTAACTAGCGTGGGGCTTCTTTTTATTCCACTGGGAAAAACATCTTCCTTCTTCTGGAGATTAGAAAAGTGACAGAAGATGCTGTGAAAGTATATGGAAGCAGAATGCACTCAACTATTTTTGTGCCTTTTACATGCAGGCTTCCTGCCTTGTGGGCTGTTTCTAAGGGGTTTTAAGCTGCAGGATCCCAGGCTCCTAACCACCCAGTACTCCCCTTGGCCACTCCTTAAAGAATGCTGAGCAGAAAGGGATCTCAGAGCTCCTCTGGTTGCTGGTGGCTACAAATGGGGGTAGAGGGTAGGGTACTGTGCGTGGGTGGACGTGGGGGAAAGGGTTTTTTTCGGTTGTTGCAATAGTGAGTGGGCTGTTGAGTGCTGCTGACTTCTTAGTGGCTTGAGGTCGGGGGTCTAAAATGCCTGTGATGGACAGGAGAGTTCTGACCAATGAGGAATAATATGTCCCAGATGCCAGCAACATTCCAGAATGCTGAATGCTGAACACCCATTTTAGAGAGGAGATCTAGAGTGTGAAGTGCTCGAAGGCTCGAAGGCAGGTGCAGAGCTCAGATCAGCTCTCCGAGCACAGCACCGCTTCTGTGGGAGCTTGTTCTGCTGCCCTGCAGCAGCCTCTTCCCACTTGTTATCTTGTCTTCAGAAAATCCCAAGTCGTTTTTATAACCTCCTAAGAACAGCATGTTTAGAAAGGCACATTGCTGCCTCTATAATCAACATCATTCACAAAAGCAAATCTATATTTTAAAGGAAAACTGAACACAGAACAACCCGCAACGTTGCATGATTGTATGATTAGTCTCCATTTGGCACTGAGTGTCATGAGTGGCTGGCTGCACTTTAAAAGTGCCAATCTTTAGGAAGATAAATGCTGTTTATCTCTCAAAACCATCATCAATGGTAGGGAAGGGAACAAAGATTGGGACATAGAGTTTTTCAGAAATGAGACCTTATGTTAAAAGTAAAGTAAAAACAGCAATACGACTTCCTGATTTTCTGATTCAAACTATTTCATGTGGTAGTCATTTAGATTAGTTCCCAAGCCCATTTTAATCGAGATAGTGTAGGCAGCTAAAAGAAATGCATCGATAAAACCACATCTAGGTTTCACCTTGTCAGGCAGCAGCAAAAACAGAAAGAAAAGAGGCCAGCCTAATTTCCAAAGGCTGGGTGGTTAGCAATTTCGGTTAGGCATTATGCACCCATGGGAAGACGGCAGTTATCCTCATCCTTATATACATAATATTTCTGAATTTGCAAGGTATAGACTATCTCAGGAGCTTTTGTCCTGCAAAAGTAGAATACAACTTTTGGATGGTTGTCATTATTTCCAGACATTCAGGGCCCATACTTACTATCTCACCAGCATCCTGAATTTAGCGACATTGCACAGTGGCCCTGCAGACTGGAAGCTGGACACCTACCTGGTGTCCTGAGGGTCACAGCTAACCTCCAAAGTTTACCATTTTGCTGCCTTCCTTTTTTTGTGCCCCTGCCACTTAGACCCCCAATTCCTTGGGGAACTAACCAAAGAAGTTTGTAATCCACCTGTTTCTTTAAATTCACAGATCTCTAGAGCTAGAAGAGCAGGGTGGTCTCATTCAACCCTTTCATTTTTCAAATGAGAAGGTGGTTACAGAAGTTACTTGTCCAAGATCTCTCAAAGCTGATAGAGTTGGCTCCCAGATGGAAACCTAATTGCATTGTCCATTTAATAATGCAGGCTGATTGGATTTCTACGATTTGTAGTGCTTGAACTGCTCCTTGTTACAGAATTAGGGAAGCATTTAGACCTGAAAATCATTTTTCCCAGTGAGTTTTTAGAACTTTCCAATTGATTTAGTTCAAACTTGTGAGCCTCAAATTTTATGTATAAAAGGGCACCCTCTTCACTGCTTTTCGCATGTCCTTGAAGGCGTGTCTGCATGTGCGTATGCTTTATGAGATAAGGCGTCTTGCAGCTCTGGCTTTGAACAACAAAGTTGCTGAAACTGTTAGAAGCTGCAAGAATACCCACTTCCTACTTTACCGGTGACATATTTTTGCAAAGCTGTTTTCACTCAGCTTCCCCATGTCAAGCAAATTAAGATTTAGAACAATGACTTTAAGTTCCTTTTCATAATGCTTCCTTTTCTTCAGTGAATTCGCATTGCAAATATTACCTGTCACTGTATTTATCTCAAGCAACCTTTCCTCCAAAATTTATTCCTTGGGAACATTGATGCTACTGAGATGTTTTGAGAGCGAAAAAAATGTCCTGTGGTCAAATGTGATTTGGAAATTGCCGCACACTACATCCTCATTTGGGTATTCACAGTGCGCACTGGTGTCTCAAAGACCTTAGAGCTGTGTTCCTCAACCTTCCTAATGCTGCGACCCTTCAATACAGTTCCTCATGTTGTGGTGACCCCCAACCATAAAATTATTTTCGCTGCTACTTCATAACTGTAATTTTGCTACTGTTATGAATCGTAATGTAAATATCTGATATGCAGCATGGATTTAGGTGACGCCTGTGAAAGGGTCCTTCGACCCCCAAAGGGGTCGCGACCCATAGGTTGAGAATTGCTGCCTTAGAGTAAACAACTAATTTAACTTCGTTTAACCCAGGCTTCCTGAATGTATTTAAATCGCTTCTCGCCTATACCTTTTATGAGCATCCTGCAGAACTCTGAGTGTCCAGCTATGCTGGGATAACAAGTAACACTTGGTGGGTCCTTTGTGCCTTATGGGGTTCCCAGCACTTCAGAAGGATGATTGTCTTCTAAGGCTCAGATATCATAACACCTAGTCAGACTCCACAGTCAAAAGGCACAGAGTTTAATTTTGGCTGTACTTTTTACTAATTGCATAACTTTGGGAAAATTACTGAAACTTTGAGCTTCAGAATCATCATTGCAAGATGAATAAGGATAGACTGTGATATAATGGGAGGAGAAAAGAATATAGTATTGAAGAATATTCAAATAAAGTAGAAATACATGAGCAATGCTTAGGTTTTTTTTTTTTTTTTTTTTTTTTTTTTAACGGCACCAAGCTTCAAAAAAACACAGTCCTGCCATTGTGTTTCTAACAACTGAAGCTAATTGTTAAAATCTTTAAAGGGATATCTGAGAAATTACCATTGAGTGTACTGGTGTATTGGACAGATTTTTTTCTCCCACATCTTTTGACACACTGCAATAGTTTCCTGATAATTTTCTCATTCTCTTGGGAAGTCTTTTATTTTAGAAAGCATATCTTCTTGTACAGCACATGGAAAATTTTCCAAGCTTTTAAATCTTCCTAGCCCTGGCTCTCAGAGGGTTGGGGCACAGAATAGTTTGTAGTTTCCCATGTAAATGTAGGGTACATACTTGTTTGTTCCCACACTAAGCAATAAGAGTCTTTTTTAGCCCATAACAATAACAGACAGGCTTCACAGACTGCTTCCTGGGTGCCAGCCGCTGCTCTCCGAGCTCTGCCCAAATCTCTCCAAAGCCTTACAAGGCAGGCAGCGTTATTGTTCTCATTTGCAGGGGAGGGAACGTGCACAGTATGAGCTTGCCCAAAGTCCGAGGGCTACTAAGGGGCAGAGCCGGTTCACACCTGACAGCCCAGCTCCAGAACCTGCTCGGGGGAACACCGGGCTCTGTTTGCCATGTCAAATCCTGATGGCAGGATTGGTCTGGATTCCAGGGTGGGAGCAAGAAACAAGGAATTCTTAGAGTAGGAAAGAAGAAAACAGATGAGATGGACTTTTCCATTTCTAGAAGCAAGGAACACGTATGTAGGGTTTACTTCCAACGACTCACCGTTTCTCCCACTAATACCTTGAATTGAAGAGAAGTTTGCTTGGCTGCACTGCCGAGCTCTCACTCCTGTCACATCCAGCTCCTCTCCAACCTCTGCCTTCTTCCCTCACTTGCTTGGTGTACACCTACTCCACTTGGGGCTCACCTCAGGCATCAGCTCCAGCAGGAAGCCTTGCTTCCCTAGCCCTCCAGGAATACTTATCTCTGAGCACCCAGGGAGAGAGCAGAGATGCACCTGTCACATCTCTGTTAGTTTTCTAGGGTCTAGCGTCGTACCTGGCATATGGCTGATATTTAATAAGTATTTGTTGCTTTGCACAAATGTACTATTTCCCAAAGGTTTGACATGTCTAAAATAATATTCCTCACCTCTAACTTCCTTCTTCCTAGTGAGTGAACAGGAAAATTATACCAGCCTCCATCCTACGGGTGGAAGAAAGGAGGAGGGGAGGGTTTCTATGGAAGGCTTATCTCCTCTGTCCTGTTCCATTTTCGTGTGTCCACCCCCTAATGTCCTTCACCAAGGCTTAATTCCTCTTCCCTTCCTGCTATCCACATGTGTTAGGAGGGGATCTCTGTAACAACACTGTGGTGACCATGTGCAATTGAGTGCTGGGCAAGACTCTCAGGAAAGTCCCTATTGGGAGATTGACCAGACCCAGGAAGAATATGTGGGCAGAAATCTCCCACCACTATAATTATACAACCAGTTATCTTGGCTTGGGGTGGTGGTGGTGGTGGAACATATTTGAGATGGAACCAGAGATGTTACAGGAAAAACATAGTCTTGGGCCATCTCCACGCAGTGGTAAGTGGCAATAGGTGTTTTCCACTGAATGCTGGTCTACCTGTGAGTGAGAGCAGGGAGGACGGAAGGCGACGTGAGGGGACACCATCTCTTTCCTACTCTCCAGCTTCTACTCTATTTGTTATAATTCTGTGAGTAATAATCCCTTTTACTAAAGCTGTCTTAAAAACAGCTATGTCATTCTATGTTTTTAATTTTTAGCAATTATTTTGTTAGTATAAATCTAAAAGATTCTGCAAGTGATTATTTTTCTGCATATTTTTAGAACAGAAGTTTGGATATTTGCTCACTCAGCCAGTCACTTACTTGTTCACTCAACCAATGCTTGCCACGTACACAGTGAAAAGGCACAAGGGAAAACTTGGGGATGCTGAGGGCATGGTTCTTACTTTCAAAGAACTCTGTTCCTCTATTTAGGAGGAGAATAACTAATACCATATACAATGTAATACACATGCTATTGTGGGAAATGTTAATTTAGTTTTAGAGATGTAAGAACTGATGTAGCAGGAGCTCTTTATATCAGAGATGTCCAACAGAATGTTCTGGAGTGACAGAACTGTTCAATATCTGTGTTGTTTTGTGCTACAGCCACTAGCCATGTGTGGCTACTGAATATTTAAAATGTGGCTAGTGCAAGTGAGAGTGTGAATTTTAAATTTTATTGAATTTAAAATATCTACAGGGGCAAATGGAAACTGTATTGGGTCATCCAGATCTAGATAGCAGTTTATCAAACAGGGAGAAAAGTGAGCACCCAGACCAGCACTGGCCCTCACGAGGCAGGCTGAAATGTCAGTGACGTGCAGAGAGAACTGAAGCTCCTGGGAGCTCCAGGCCTTGTGTCGCCTCCCTAGCAGATGTCTCAAAGGACTCTCAAAGATTTCACAAATTGAACATGTCCAAAATAAAATTCATGGTCCTCCCTTGAATCCTGGTTATTCTCTCAAGACCTGTGACCACCTAATTGTTCAAATTAGAGTCTTTGGGGTCATCCTCGATGCCGGCTCATGCTCACCCACAAAACCGAGCTGCCACTTTCTAATCTAAGGATCTTTCAAATCCATCCTTCTTTCCCTTCTCCAGGCCTGCTCCCCAAGTCCAGGCTCTTTCCTGGATCATGACATGGTCACCTACTTCTTTAATGGCTTACTTTTTTTTTTTTTTTTTTTTAGTGTACAAGACCTTATTGCTAGCTGTCGACACAGTGTTGCACGGCATATCTCTAGCACTTACTCATCTGGCATGACTGAAGGCATACAGCAGATTCTACTTACTTATACCGCTGCTGGAACAATCCTTCTCAAACATGAGGTCATCCTCATATTTAGGGTGCAGCCCTAAGTCCTTAACACGGCATATAAGGTTTGTCCCCTGCCTACCTCTCTAGTACTATCTTTTACTGCTTTTCCCCTTTCTTTTCATTGCAACCTCACTTACCTTCAAAGGTAACTTACCTTACCTCACTTACCTACTTCAAATAACGCTGGTGCACAGTGTATGCAAGGAACCTGTTAGGAGGTACTAGCCTCTTTAGAAGGGCTTGCTGGAGTTCCTAGCATGATGGAAGAACAGCTGTTGTTCAGGGAGTCTTCCATGCTCTACACAAGTAAATTGCCAAATGCTAGCTCTTGTAGCATTTAAGATCATCCAGGGTCTACAGCGTGATGTTCTGGAATGATTCATACAGACTGCCCAGGTAACAGGACATCCTTTTCCTTGATATACCTATCCTTTCATACCTACTTCATCTAAGGCATCCCTAAGGAAAACAAGTTTCCAAAACAGGTCAAAATACACTATTCTTAATTATTCACTATACGCTATAAAAAAATAAAAAGGTATTTGCCATTTATAGAAGGGCTGAATTGGGTTAAAATTTTTCTGTCATCAGTGTTCCTAACAACATTCCAGGCAAGTTATGAAAAAGGAAGATACCTGGGCCCCAAAGCAAGAAGTTCTGATTCAGAAAGGGGACTACAGTGGCTGCAGAATGGGGGCAAGAATCCTAATTTATATACAGTGTCCAAGCCCATTCTGATGTAGGTGGTCCTCAGACTACACTGGAAGAAACACTCACTGCCTTGAAGGATGATGGATAAATGGAATTTTATAATAGGCACAGGTGAGATATTTTGAGGTAATGAAAATTTATATGATATAGTGGCAAGACCAGTTTTACTTAACAACTTAGAAATAAAGGCAATTTTTGATTTTTTAGAAAGAATAGTATATTATCAAAAAATGATTTTCTAGGTTAATTTTATGACTATATTGGAAAACATGATTATATTAGTCACAAAAACTATTTAAAGCAGACAGTTTTGAGGTAAGTTGTAATTCACCCCATTGATGAATGAAATCTGAAACATTTTGCAATACTGCATTTGAAACAGAAGAAAACTTCAAACAATAAACAATTCATTTTTTTAACCAAAAAATGATGTTTCCTTCTATAAGGAGGTACAATTATCTTAATAAAGTCAATAATTTTGTGGACTGTTTATACCATTTAAAATTATCACAGTGTGAAATATTGAAAACAAAAGTTAAATAGATTATGCTGGTGAGTTTGAACATGACATCACAAAGGTTAACATTCTTGTCTTTCCAAGAAAATTCCCTAAGAATTTTCACATTCAATGTTTAGCTCATTTCAAGGAAAGACTAATTTCATATTTATAGAATATTATTAAGTATATTATTTATATTTAAATAAATAGGGCTTTTAACCTTCTTCGTGTGTAACTTGCATCAGTTTTCTGGTGTGACTTTTAAAAACAATTTTCCCAGTAAACATATATACTTCTTGATAATTCACCCTTTGCCCCCAAATTTATCATGACAGTGTAATACACTTGTTGGATATATGTTTTAAAACTAGCACATTCTATGGCTCTGCACCCGTAGCATATGGTTACAGTGCCAGCCACATGCACTGAGGCTGGTGGGTTCGAGCCTGGCCTGGGCCAGCTAAAACGACGACAACTGCATCAAGAAAATAGCCATACATTGTGGCAGATGCCTGTAGTCCCAGGTACTTGGGAGGCTAAGGCAACAGAATTGCTTAAGCCCAAGAGTCTGAGGTTGCTGTGAACTGTGACACCACGGCACTCTACCAAGAGCGACATAGTGAGACTCTGTCTCAAAAAGAAAAACAAAAACCTAGCACATTCTCAAAAACAAGAGATAATTTATGACCTGATTTGACCTGGTTATAAAATTTTACAGAAATTATATGCATTTTATTATAAAATGTTAATTATTTAATCTATATATCATGGGCATCTTTCTTTCTGTCCTTTTTTTTTTTTTTTTTTGAGTCTCACTTTGTCGCCCTCAGTAGAATGCTATGGCAGTATAGCTCACAGCAACCTCAAATTTCTTGGGCTCACGTGATTCTCTTGCCTCAGCCTCCCAAGTAGCTGGAACTACAGGTGGACTCCACAACACCTGACTATTTTTTTTAGAGACGGGGTTTCACTCTTGCTCAGGCTGGTCTCAAACTCCTGAGCTCAAGCAATCCACCCAGCTTGTATTACAGCCGTGCCGGGGCCAACATGGGCAGCTTTCAGCATCGATATATAGTCATTCTTTTCCCTAGATGAAAAGTCCTGCAAGTTAAGACAGTTTTGACTCAGCCTTAGTTAACTTTGATTCTACCTTATATTCTGTTAGAATTTACCTTAAGTCTGGATTCTATGTCAAAATCCTTTTCTGGAATGAGACACAACTGTAAGAGGGACTCTACCAAACAGATGCAAACATTGTAACCTACTTGTTTGTACCCTCACAATAACCTGAAATTAAAAACAAACAAACAAACAAACAAACAAACAAAAATAAAACCAAAAAACCTTTTCTGGAGAATATATCCATTTTGAAAATCCAAATAATGAGATTTTTTTTAAAGCAGAAATTTATTTATGTATTTATTTATTTACTTATTTGGGAGACAGAGTCTCATGCTGTGGATCTGGTTAGAGTGCTGTAGCGTCATAGCTCACAGCAACATCCAACTCGTGGGCTCAAGCAATTCTCTTGCCTTAGTTTTTCTATTTTTGGTAAAGACAGGGTCTCACTTTTGCTCAGGCTGGTCTCCAAGTCATGAACTCAAGCAATCCACCTGCCTCAACCTCCAGAGTGCTGGGATTATAGGCCTGAGCCACCATGCCCGGCCCCACATAATTAGTTATGAGGCCTGTTAAGGCGCTCAAATACCTTTCTTAAAGATCTTCCTTTACCAGTGGTTCTCAACCTATGCGTCACGACCCACAGGAACTGTATTAAAGGGCCTCAGCATTAGGAAGGTTGAGAACCACTGCTGTAGACCTTTTTGGTCTTCGTGGATAGGGAAGAGTACTTGTTATACCAAGTAAATACTCTTTTTCCTGTAATATAATTCAAGAAGTGAAAAGTCCAGAAAAACAATTAACTTCTTTAGGGTGGTTGTCTTACTTGTTATTACTATGTGCAGACTCAGCACTGGCATATATACATTGCCACTACACCAGGATGGTTGCCCTTTTCACCCTTTTTTGCATGTGTAAAAGCAAATCTTTGATTTTTTTAATATAACTCATTAACTATTTTCCTGATACTGATGCTTTACAAAAGTTAAGCGTCCTACTGATGTTTTTCCTCTTAAAAGTACTTAGTCCAGATGGTAGGCTGAGCTACATGCCCTGGCAAGCTCTACTCACCCCAAATATCCAGAAAGGATAAAAAGATACTTGATTTAAAGCAGGTGCACGCACATACACGAGCACCCACCCACACCCACACAATCATACTGGAAAACGAGGGTAAATGCACAGGGGCCACAAACCAGGAGGAATCGCTAAAAGACAAATTTGAGGAGAGATCAGATCTAAGAGAATTAAAAAGTCCACCAGGAACATGAGAGAGAGGGCAGTAAAAGTGGGGACCATCCTGAGAATGAAGAATACTGGGACCAGCAAGGGTTCCATACATGATTTCTTGACAATGAAGCCAGGCACTTTGACTTCTGCACAGCAGAAATACTGAGAGCAATGGTGGAGCCCTCGAATGGGCTCAGCTGAGCAGGTGGCCATGTGCAGAGCTGGGAGGGACACCCAGGTCTCAGACCCACCCTCCACACACCCTATCCCTTTGCACACTCAGCACCGTCCCTCGCTTCACTCATGCTGGCTTTTCTCCCAAGCTGGCTGCACAAGCAGAAATAGTAGATAGTCTAACAATTGAATCTCAGCTGTAAATATGGATTCAAAATCAAGAATCTCTGAACCTTAAAAAGAGAACACCTAGAAAGTAGAACCCTACAGTCTTAGAACTGATACCTAAGGAAACAGAGTAATAAAAGAGATGCAAGAAGAGACTGTATCTAAAAGGGGATCAAATTGATGTGACAATGAAAATCTATTGTGTTGTGTTTAAACAAAACAAAACTGATGGATGGCATTTTTTACCAGGATTGATTGATACCTGAGGCAGTGGCTCATGGCTACAATCTAATATTCATCTATTTTTTCAATGGAGTCTTTATTTAAGCTTTATTTCTCCTTTAAAAAATACAATTCAAAGGTCTGGCATGGTTGCCCATGCCTGTAATCCTAGCACTCCGGGAGGCCGAGGCCTGTGGATTGTCAGAACTCACTTTGAGACCAGCCTGAGTCACAGCTAGACCCTATCCCTAAAAATAGCCAGGCATTGTGGCAGGTGCCTATAGTCCCAGCTACTCTGCTGAGACAAGAGAATCAGTGGAACCCCAGAGTTTGAGGTTGCTGTGAGCTATGATGCCCACTCTACTGAGGGTGACAAAATGAGACTCTGTCTCAAAAATAAATAAATAAATAGTATAATTCAATGGCTGCCAATGATTTGCACCTTCCTGATGTACCACTAACTGTGCTAAGTACTTTTTCTACATTTTCTTTTACTCCTTTCCGTAACCCTATGGCATAGCATACTTACTAACCCCACTACCAGATGAGAACATGGAAGGTCACTAGACACCAATAATCTTTCTCTGGGTCTCACAGTAAGCAGAAGAACTGAACTGGAACCCAAATGTCTCCAACAGCAGAGCGTCTGCTCTTGACTCCTCCTGATGAAATATAATTGTGAAAACTGCATTTTTCAAAACAAAAATAGTCTTGTTTTTATAATGCATCTTGCTTTTCGTAGATCACCAGGGGTTCATAGCGCCTTCTGTAAGCTCTCCTATCAACCTCAAAGCAAGCTTAAGAAAATTTCCCAGCTTACAAAGACATAGTGACAAGTTTGAAAGAAATATTTTTATCAGCGCCACATCCATTCTTTCCTTTTATCATTAGGTTCACAACACAGGGATCTGTCTATAGCATCAAAACTTGAGAGTGTTTTTCTTCAAACTTGCTTATCTTTGAAGATCCAACTAGTACGCATTAAAAAAGAAAGACACCCTTTATGTTAGGATAACTGCCTAGCTCTTTTTTTGCATTGGCCTAATTTCTTTTAAGTACTATCTGAGCATAGACTTATTCTGAAGATTAGATACTTAATACACTAAAATATTACTGAAGAACAAGATGACTATTATTATCAAATAGTGAAATATCTAGATAGTGGAGTGAGTAAGCCAGTTATACTTGGGCACTGATCAAATTCAGAGAATAAAAATATGCACAACTTTTAGCTCCTGTCATCCTTTAGCCTTCTGGGTCAGTTTGGGTGGGTGGGGAGATCTATTACCAAGCCTGGAGACCTCCCAAAGGAACAAGTGGTCATGTTGGGCAGGACTGTGGGCTCCATTGTCAGTTGGCCTCTATCATCCTAACAGCAGCTCTTACAGTGATACATAGTTATTTGGATTTTCAAAGTTCATTTATCTTAGTGCTTCTTTTTTTTTTGTTTCCTTTGACTGGGGCTAAGTACATTTTTCTTTTTTTAATATAATGAATAGTAATTATATGTGCTGTGTAAAAAGTGATGTATGGAGCAAACCTTAAGGCCATTTTAGGGAAGAAGTGCAAGAAAAATGAAAATGAATAGAGAACAGAAAAAAGGAAGATAGAAAAGAGGGAGAGAGCAGCAAGAGGCCTTGATTACAGGTGTTTGTGAGTGGAGCGCTGCCTCACCCCTGCAGGCTGGTGGCCAGCTGGAGAATATGTCTTAAGCACCAATTGTCAAAGCAGTGAAAAAGCAACAGCCTTCCAGGTCTCCACACATCACACCGAGACCCTTGGATTAAAGGGTTAACACCTGCCATAGCAGAGGACTTTCAGGACTCTGGTGTTCACCCAGATTAGGTGGTCAGAACTATGCCATCCAAGATGGTAAAATTGAATAGCACCTGTGCAGTTTCCCCAACTAAGCAAATGTACGAGGCCAACCAGAGGGCACGCACTACTTGCTTACATGATTATGGACAGATTTGCATGTGTTGATGTAACCATGAACTTCTAGTATCCCATCTGTCTCTGTGTTACAGCATTTCATTTATTTTTCAAAAAATACCTATGGCTTAGAAACTCTTCCTCTCCCCACCTTCCCCGTCCTCCCTGGCTGTAATAGTTCTCTTAGTTCTGCAACATTTCCTAATTTGATCTTGGACACCTTGCATTCGAATCACCTGGTAAAGCTTCATAACTCTTCCCATGACTGGGATCCACCCTCAATCTCTTGAAATAGAAACTTTGAGGACATTCCTAAGTAACTTAAACTGTGAGAACTTTTGAGAGAAGAAAGCCCAGTTTTGATGCTTCCTTGCTCCTTCTGAATAGATGATACATTCACTGTTGTTCAGAACCTCTGCCCATTCTGTCCATCTTTCTCCTCGGAGACCCGTTTAGTGTTTACAAGGATAAGGAAGACTTGTTGAAAAACATGTTGGTTGGCTGGGGTATACTCGTAATATTTTAACTCAGGAAAGAACCTGAAAGCCTTCAAATCCCAGGTCTGGTAGAACACTTCTTCCTGGATTTCTTTTTTAAGGAAGGTTCTCTGGTTCTTAGGCACTGAAAATAGATGATAAAACATGAGTTTTATCACACGAGTTAGGACAATTCAGTTCCTGTGCTTATGCTAGAATTGACCAAATTCTTCTGGATATAGCCTGTTCATCAGCAGTTCATTTCTAGTGAAATAATGACTATTAATAACAACAAACCTACTTCCTTCCCCAGCCTTTTCTTCCAACAGATTTCTTTTGGGAAGGAGGGCTTTGAATGAGGAACTTCTGCTTACATGCGAAGGATGATCACAGATGAGTTGAAGGGTATGGACTGGAGATAGCTGAACTATTCTGAATAAGAAAATGGAAGGAATATTTTTATTTTTTGCCATTAACAAGGATGGGTCAAAGAAATGAGGAAAAAAGGAGAGGGGGAGCCATAGGGAGAAGGCAGGAGCCCACATTGCAAAATACTTAGCTATTTTGAAAGAAGGGAAATTGTCAATATTCTGTTTTAAGTCTCTAGTTCAAAGTGCAACGTAAATCCCTCTGCCTCCTCAAACCTTCAGTGAAGTCTGCCTTGCACAGAAATACCTTGATGAGTGTTCTGCAGTGAAAATGAATTAAAAACTGCTGAGTCCTTGTTTGGATTATTTCAGTGCAGCTCAGAGTCCAGAAAGCAATCCCCAAACCCATCCAAGTTAGAAGGAGCAGGAGCTGGGAGCCAGAAATCCCCCTGAGAAATCAAGCCATTCATTCCTTTATCCCTCTGCAGAGGGCTTTATTAGATTTTTCTTCAAAATGTGGGATAATGTGCAGAACTAACATTATCCTAATTTTAAGGAGCACAGAAGTGCAGCTTTTGTATTTCCTACCTTAGCTTTTTCATTTCAAAATCACATTGACACTTGTTAATTCTCTGTGCTTTCTTAATAGTTCAGAATTCAGCAACCTTGTTGACCTTTACACGTTCTCTAAGCCAGTATTTTCTGTGGGCTTCATTGATCCAAAAAGAAAGGAGATTGGTGGTGATGGTAGAAGAAATGGAAAAGAATGAATGTTCTTAAACAAGAATCATAGCTTAGAAGATGAGAAAGAAGAAGGAAGTAGAACGATGGAGGGGGATGGTAGTGGAGTGTTCCTCACTAGGTTTCGTGGCAGCTCCCCCCAAACAGATTAGGCAATCTTAGTGGGAGGGAAGAAAGCTGGAGTCACCGACTGCCATGTAGAAATCTCATGGGACATCTACAAACTTGATCTGGTTGTGCATCATTCAGCCAGATAAAGGATTCATTTCTCTTCCATGAGAACTGAGAACTCAAAGGCTTCAGAGAAATCAGTCAGCCCCTTCCTACAAAGGAGTTAGATTTCCTGCTTCTCTAATGGCCCATATTAGGTCTACAAACCTTCTTCAATGGGCTCGGGGCCCACAGCTCAGTGGCTATGGCACCAGCCACATGCACTGAGGCTGGTGGGTTCCAGCCCGGCCTGGGCCAGCTAAACAAAACTGCAACAAAAAAATAACTGGGCATTGTGGTAGGTGCCTGTAGTCCCAGCTACTTGGGAGGCTGAGGAAAGAGAATCACTGAAGCCCAAGTGTTGGAGGTTGCTGTGAGCTGTGACATCATGGCACTCTACCCAGGTTCTGTCTCAAAAAAAGAAACAAAAAACAAACAAACAAAAAAAAACTTCTTTAATGTAGAAAAACATGGATGACTGAGATGCTCTGTATGGACTTGCTTTATCTGCCTTCTGCATAAAACTGCTTTTTGAAAAATGACTGAGGAGCAAGTCATAGCTCTGTGTGTGTGTGGTGTCAGCTTTTCTACCCACACTAGATGAATTGGAAGTGAACGACTGGAGAACAGAAGTCCCAGAGAAGCTGCTGGGACTGAAAGAGCACCCGAAGCCCCCTCAACTTCTTTAAGGTGACAATTTAGAAGAGAAATAGGAAGTTCAGTAGGGCCTGACACACTAATGGGACTCTTTTTTGGCACTAATCGTTCTCCACCTAAAATAGATGAATACATCTTATTCCAGAATAAGGTGAACATGCTTTGGATATCTGAGATATTTATCTACCTTGCCATTTTTAGGGAGGACAGTTTTTTAGTGGCCTGGTTGTACTGAGCCTGCCGCCTCGTGGGTTGCATCTGAAAATCAGATGAGCGACCTTCTTGTTCTGCGAATTGTAAGAAAACCACAAAAAGAGAAGAGAGTGGTATTATGTATGGCCCTCGTCACCTCAGGAGACCTCCTATCACCCCTAGAAAAACACAGCCTCTGTTGCCAGGACTGAGGCTGAACAAGCCGTTGTGGTGTGCAGTCTCGCAGCTGCAGAGAGACGCGACTGTTACAACGCACACAAACAGCTGATTCTACAATGTAGGCTCTTACTTTGCGGGGGAAACCTCGTAAAGATTTTTGGTTTAGATTGTTTTCTATAACCAGATGTCTCATCTTCTGTTGCTTTTTCCTGATTATATCTATTGCTATTGAGTGTTTTAGATGTTTTTTTCTACCTCTGATATGCCAGACAGAATGAAGTGTAATCACTTTTCTTTGGTAGTAATTTTAATAGATGAGGAGATGTTTCCTTATCTATTCATATTCACTAGTGGTTGATATGACAGCCTCTAGTTTTGGGATTTATTTTTTCTTCCTTATTTTTCATATGCTGGAGAAGCAAATAGTCTACTGCTTCAGATGATTCCCTGGGCTGTACAGCCATGCCACAATGATCATGATTGTGTCTTCTCTAAAAGGATAGGAAATTTCCAGATATTTTTATAGAAACAGGTAGCTGGATTTCTGCTCCTGAGGCATAATTTTGTTCTCCCAATAGCTATTCTTTTATTAGAGAAGTACATTTCATTTGTTTCGAAAATAAAAAAACATGAACAAAGCATGCTTATAGCAAATGAACCTATCATATCAGAAATAGTTTTAATTAGGGCAAAGAAGCAGCAGCCTTTAATACCATATGCAAATTTATAATATAATCATTTACAAAAGGGTTTTATTTGAGTTGGCTTGGAAATTATTTTAGCAGACTGTATGAAGTAAGGGCCTCTCTTGCTCAGCAAGCAGACTGAATCATAACATACATTTGTCCAGTCTTCCTTGCTAGTTTTTCATGTGATGTGTGTAGGCATAATTAAATGCAAATCAGAAAGAGGTTTTGTAGCATTTGATTATTAGCCTTATGTATTTGTATTTTATTATTAAACTTTTCTTTCAATCTTCTTCCTTTCTGAAATAAATTATAATTTCATTGAAATGACTTTAGTCTTTTAGGGATAACATAAATTTGATCAAATTTGATGTGTACTCAAATCAATCTTGTGGGGGTCATCTAATAATGCATCACACATTTTATTTGAAGGTTAGTTAGCCATTGGAAAAACACTTATGTTACAAATAGTTATATTTTCTTTATGTTGTGCAAAGGCTACCGAAGTTGATACAGGGCCAGTTGAATGCACAGTATTTTCAGATATATTTTTAAGCTGCTTAAGAATATAAATTTCAGCTTCTTGATCACAGAAAGAGTTCTTAACAACAGGAGAAATCAGGGCATATTGCCTTAAACTATGTTTTACAGAAATTTATTTTCCTGTAACTAAGAAAGTCTACAGTTCCTCTTATAAGGTTGGTGAGTAAGGAAACTCTTCCCTGTAAACTAATTGATAAACGTGAACTACCATTGAGTTAAAATTAATATTGAATGAATAACTTGTGTCTAAGCAGAAAGAATTTTGAAGGTTAAATTGAGTACCACAGCAGACGTTCAATTACGTTAATTTCCTTTCTGCCACTTTTCTGCCTGCTTTGTGAGAAGGTGAATTGATGATTCCTTTAGGAACTGTGGTTAATCCCTAGACTGTAAATAAAGTATTTAGTTGGTATTAAATTATGATAGGAGGGGACTTGCAGGATGTCCCTCCTTCAATTCTCAAATAAAAATAATGAAAACAAAACAAAAAGGCAGGGTAAACATTGTCTAAAACCCACTAGCAGCCATCCCATAAGAAAGGAAAATAACCTCATAATAAACTTGATGAATAAACAAAAGGCTCTGGTGCCTCAGGAGGCAAGTTGATGTAAAATCCCTGAACACGACAATGGGATGAAGCCAGAAGCAGGAGGTGGATGAACTGCCAGGGCTGGTCCTGCCTTGGTACAGGGAACTGAATGAAATTGCAGAAAACGGAATAGAATCCAGGTCCCCAGTAAGGAGTGCCTTGGAGGCCAGCACAGCAACCATTCACCCCATAGAAGAGAGGCTTCAAAGTCATATTCAGAACTCTATTTGCAGTTCTGAGGGGAAAACAAATTTATCACACTAGATTGGAACTGTCATCCATCTGCCAGATCAAAAGAAACAGTGCACACATATAGAACAGAACATTCCTGAGACTCCGAGAGCAGTACTGGTGATGAAATCATCGACGCAGGCACATGCTGGCTAAGTTGGTAAACCTAAAGGAGCAATATCTCTCTTTGGGGATCCAAACAGAAAATCCAATCATTTTCAAAGCAGGAAATTCAAGTGGGCCTTAGGCTTCTACACAATAATGTTAAATGCTGGGATTTTGAAGAAAAGACCACATAGAGTGTTTATAAAAATGGTAAATTGTATTTGCGGAGTCCAGGGGATGCTGTTGGGATAAGAAAACAGTAGAGAACCAGGTTTAGACTAAGTTGCTGGTGGTCTCAGAAGAGGTGATGAGAGAAGTTTTGAACTTAAAGAGGAACGACTGCAGATCAAGGAAGCTGATGAGGTTTTAATCAGGGCCTGTGTGGTTGAGAGAGGAGCATCTTTCTGAGACAATTCTATCATGGGGTTCAACCCAGGTAAGCTGCCTAATTAACAGCAACTGGTTCCTCAGAAATTTCCACCTGGACTAGTAGAAAGCCTGGAGGTCTTCTGGAAAAGTGCTCCCCGGGAATCAAGGAGGGCAAGGGACACAGATGTGGCTTGAGCTGGAATAGAGCCAAAGCAAGCCAGGCCCTTAAGAACAGGAGTGGAAGATGTTTGGAGGGCCTTGCTGAAGAGGGTCCCCTGAAGCTGAGCCACCCTGTTGAGTGACTTCCAGTTCTAGTCTGTGTATGAGACAGCTTTGCCTCCAGTGTCTCAGCATCCTGAAACAGTCCAGTCTGTGAACTACTTCAGGAAAGGTGTCTTGGGATCTGCTGCTTACGTACCTGGTCAGTCCTTAGACTCCAAGTGTACAGTGGCACGTTAGTGCTTAGGGAAATTCTGCTGTAAAGAAAAGCAGTTATCCCCACATTTCTAAAATGTGTTTGAACATAGAATTCTCTCCCTGTAATGGTTTGGAGCAATAACTTGGAGAAAATACTGGTACAGACTGACATAAAATGGTTTTTAATGCACAAATATCTAATACTATGTAAGGTCATTTCAAGAAAGCACATGTAAAAGGAGAACAAAGGGAAAAGAAAAGGTGATAGCTTTGGGGTCTATGAAGGAAACTCCTACCCACTCCCGGAAACAAGTTCCTTGCTGATGAAAATAGCTCGCACTTTCTGACTTCCAGTTGCTGTAGGCTGGATCCGTGAAAGTGACACATATACAGATAAGGAGGGGACATGCCTTTTGTTAATGTCCTCGGGGATACTGGCTCAGCCTGGGTGCTGCCAAGTGCAGTGTGATCCTTCTTAGAGCTAACCCATGAGAAAGTCAGTCTTGGTTTTTCTCTAGCTTTAAGAACAAGTCTACAAAAATAATTGAACTGACTATTTCCCTGCAGATGTTTACGAACTTTAACATTCAATTGTCTCAGTCAGGCCAGACGTTCTTAAGGATCCAAACTTTACTGGCACGGCCTGGTGCTGATGCCTGGGAGGAAGTCTTTCAGGCCGGCCCAGGAACCAAAGGAAAGGTTACCTCAGAGAACATTTGGATACTTTGGAGGTTTTTGTTTTGCTTTGTTTTTTTTAAGCTAAGCCTTTTGTAATCTTAAACGATTCTTAGGAAAAAAAGTTGTTAGTTCCACATTCAGAAAAGCGACCTGGTAGAGTCCAGCATACGGTTTACAGGTAAATGGGCTAAATAGATAGTCAAGATAGATGCTCTGTATAAAATTCATTTTGCACCAAAGCTCCCCTCATTTGTGCGCAAGTCTACTGGCATGGGTTATCTAATTTGTTCAAGTAACTGCTAAAGAGAATATTGAAATCTAATACTGAGAAATTTGGAAGCAACTAAGTTGTGCTTAGAGAGACTTCTGTTAGCGAACCAGCCTGAGAAAGTAACAGGCGCTTTATGTTACTGCTGTGTTCCAAATGACGACAGGGTGGCAAGCAGACTGATCTCTGCCTTCAGGGAGCTTAGGGGGGCATTTACAAAATGATAAAAGAAAAAGACATGTTTTGACCAAAAGCCAGAGAAAGGGAGGGGAAGGAGGATTCTTTGGGTTTCCTGTATCCTTGATTTATCATCTTGTGACAGCCTATGTTTCAAGAGAGGAAGCCCAGTATGGTGGGGCAGTAGTGGGAACGTGGTTTACGGGATCACAGACATGAGATTAGCTTGGGCCCTGCTTAGTCATGTTATGACTCTGGGTAAGTTACCTCATCTCCCTGAATTTTAGTTTCCTCAAGGAATCCCTATTTCATGGCTTGGGAGTTGGGACTTGCCATAGAACAAGTCCTCTATAAGTGATAAATATTGAAATGATTACTATATTAGACAAAGATGATAAAAGGTGTCAAGGGCACATCTGGGGAAGAGGTTTAAGGAATTGGATGTGAACCTGGAAAGAAAAGAGTGAAGCAGAAGGCTGAGAGAGTGGTATTTGAGTTTTAAAAACCATAGGGTTACTAGATACAGCTTTAGTTAATATGGACATTAGTATCATTACTTCTGATACCAAAAAAAAAAATTCATTTTTGGAATAATTCTCCAAATTCACCGGCAAAGCATTTCACTTGGCTCTAGTTAGTTTCTATTAAACCTTACATTTAGTAACAGAAGCTCATTTTTTTCTAAAGCTTACAATCACCTTTTGTTCCCATCTTATTATGAGCAAATGGTTAAATTTTTAAATTATACCATGCATCGAATAATTTATCCTGAAGCCTTGCTATTTGACAATTCTTGCCTAGCTAGGTATGGTTTGGGGTTATCATCATTAATGTTTTATCCAAGGCACAGAAGAAATAAGTAAAAGAGATAAGGGGCCTTTCAGAAAGTCTCACAAAAATAAGTTTCAAATTATGAACAAGTATGGAAACAAGATTCCAAATAAGGAGTCTTTATGTGTGTAATGTGTAATGATGCCAAATCTTTTTAGAAGACAGATGATCATGGGGTCATTCAAACTTGCTTTCTGTGTGGCAGAATGAATGGAGGGCTTGAGCACTGATCTGTTTATCAACAAAGAGAATACGGGGCTTAGGCAGCTAACATCTCGCAAGATGCTTCTACATGGCAAAAATAAGAATAGACCTTCAGGCATACAACTGCTTTAACTGGAACATACTTTTGTATAAGGAAAAAATTTAACTAAGTGCTGTGGTCACTTGTAGACATCCTTTTCTCCTCTTCAGTAACTAGTAAATGCTAGTTGCACATCATTTGCCTAAAACATTAATCATCTGAGGCATGAGGGAGCTTCTCTCATCATTACGCAAGGGCACAAATTTTACCAAGTCATTCAATATCAAGCTAGAGTACAGCAGTGACATCTCTGGCAGAAAATGAAACTGTTTTTCCAGGAGAATAATGTACCCCTTTGTCTGGCTTATTTTCCTAGCTATACACTACATTATGAATGAGAAAAGTTCAAGAAACTTTATACAGAGAAATAAAAAAAAAAAAAAACAAAAAACCAACAAAACCCAAACTGCTAAAATATAAAACACAAAATACCAGTTCATAAGAGTCTTGTTCTTATTTGAATATTGGGCTTAAGAAACACAATGAATTGTGTGGATATTTGAAATCGTTTAAGGGTTTCTTATCTCTGTGCTACTGACGATTCTGGCCTGGATGACTCTTTCTAGTGCAGGGAGAGGCTGTTCTGTGTATTGTAGGACGTTGAACAGCAACCTGGCCTCCTCTCACTAGCTGCCAGTGGCACACCCCCAGTTGTGACAATAAAAAATGCCTCCATACATTGACAAAAAATATTTCTTTATAGAGATATTCTCACTTTTCTGCTTAATTCCTTTGTGACAGTAAGGGTAACATCAGTTTCATCCAACAGAAATGAAACTCAATTGAGGAAAAAAGTGCAGTGGTTATTATTGAGCAAAAACATTGATCAATCAAATGGATGCATTTCTTTTCTTCCCCTCACCATGCCTTAAAAAAAACAAAACAAAAAAAAAAACTCAAAACCAAAACCAGCCACCAAGGCATTTTCTCACAGAATGCCTACACAGAACCAAGGCTTCCTGCTTTCTCAGACCTCCCACACAGAAGAAAAAAAATGCCAAAAAAAAAAAAAAAAAAAAAAAAAATGCATCACATACTTAAGAGTACTAGTTACGGAATTGTTCCTTGTTACAAATTTCTCTCTGAAGCTAAAACACCCTCTGCTATGGAATAAATCATACTAAATAACAAATGAAAAAGTACTCACTGTTTCCAGAAGTGGTTTTTCGGAATTTCGACAGGTCAACATGTGGTGGTCTGCTGGGCTTTTGTGGCGGTGGATCCAAAGTAAACAAGGGAGGCAATGGCTTCTGCTTTGGAGCAGCTGAATTCTTGTCTCCCTTTTCCTTCTCCTGACTTTGGCCCCATGGACCCCCCATGGTCAGCTTAGAAGGGGCCTTTGGGAACTTGGCGGGAGGAGCCCCGGAGGTAGACTCTTCCTGATTCATTTTGCTGAGGAAGATATTCTTAGCAGCATCTATCTTCCTATCTTCCTTTTTGTCTTCACCATTTTTGGAGAGGCCTGGGCCTCCTCTGATCCCAGTGGGTTTCAGAACCACTCCAGGAAAAGGTGAACTTGATGCATCACCTGTGTGGTCTTTTTTTTCTAGGTCTTCCTTTGCTGGTTTTAAAGGGCCACCTTTGGACCTTGCTCCCAGAGGAGCTGGGGTGCCTTTCTGTAGAGACGAATTCTTAGTGGGGCTCTCACCCTCATGGGAGTCCTCGGTACTAAGAGACGGCTTCTGGCCAAAGGCAGGTTTGGGAAACAGGGGTTTGGGGTCAAGATCTTGTGATACTGACATAAATTTGCCTTTCACCCCAGCCAATTTTGGGAATGCTTGCTTCTGTTCATTTTCTGGGTCTGGAGGAGCAGGCCCAGGTTTTGGGCCTGGTGTCTTTACGTCATGGTCTTGGTTTGCACTGTGAAGTGATGCTTTATTTCCAGGAGGCCAGGGAAACACAGGTTTGGAATCTTCTTTGGGCAAAGTGATGGGCTTGGGGCCTACAGGCTTCAGAAATCCTGCTTTCACCTCAGGGTCTCTGGGGGCCGAGGTGGCCGGTGTTCCAAACCTTTGGCCCACTCCAGCAGGCTTTAGAAACGGAGGTTTGGGTTCCTTGTCAGGCTTTTCCTCAGAAGATGGTTTCACCGCCAAAGGTGGCTTTAGGGACCCAAACTTAGGTACGTTGCTGGGTCCTGCAGGAGGAGGGCTGGCATTTCCTTGGTTGTTGAACAAGTTCTTTTTTGCTTGTATTCCTGAAGGTGAGTTTTGTCCTATGACTTTGAAGGGTCGGCTATTGACTGAGACCTCCTCTGTTGGGGTGCCTCCTGTGTTAAATTTCGCCATGAGGGACTTCACATCTGCTCTTCCATCCTACAAGCATAGGGAACAAAAACTAACTGAGAGACAGAAGTCTTTTTTGTAGTGTTTAAAATACTACACCTTAAAGGGCTTCCTGGTTTGAGGCCCGTAGCATTGCTGATTGGTTAGCGAGATATTGTAACATTTATCTTCCTCTATAGCAAAAGAAGTTGTGAGAGTTTCTTGAAGGGGGAGGGCTATTGCTGTGCTTATTACTTTTTCTTTTGGTCATCTTTGACTGACTCAGTCATATTTTTCTTAAGTAACAAATCTTTTCTCTTTCTTCTCACTGTTTCTCTAGCTGTCCTGTTGGATTTACTCTAACTTGGTACTTAGTACTTTTTAAGTTTTATTTGAGAAAATATGGAAGTGACTAAAATATGATTTCTTCCATATTTTATAGTTGAGACTGTTAAATAGAAATCACACTTAAAACTGAAAGTAAGTTTGGTAAGTGGAGGCTGCGTGCTTTCTATAGCACAGCCATGTTTAACATCTCTGTGGTTTGCAAGTTCTTTTCTGCTCCTGTCCACATTTGAGGTCTGTTTGCCAACAAGGAGATGGGGCAGAAAACTTCACTCACTTTTATAAGTAAGTAATGAAATGAAGGCATGAGTGTTTTTTCTTTTAACTAATTTGTAAATATCTAGTCCTTAATGATTAGACTATATCCAGACTAGCAGGCAATGGACCCACTTTCAGAATTGATCCTGTCTAGAAGCCATGGTCTGCAGGGACCTGGGGTAGGTAAGGAAGAAGCAACAGGGGCTGTCTCATTTCCAGATTTTTCTTTCTACATTTATAACTCCTACTCAGAGGTCCTGTTACAGGGTCTCTGCCCTCCCTACCTAGAACTAAGGTGTTACTTAGCAAAGGCAGCAGGCATTCACCTTGAATACAACCTCACTCAATCTGGGAAAATTAATGATGTGTTTGTTCTTTCTCTCAAAAGAATGGAGTTGAAATTTTCTAGATCTTTTAAAAATATTTGAAAATTTCAGGCTTAAAAATACGAATCACTAAAGTTACAAACATGGCTGTGACAATCAATTCCTCTTTTCCGACCTTAAAGTGTTTTCTTCTTTCTCACTGTCCCTTGGTTTTCACTGTCACACGCCCAAACACATTTCATCCTTCAAGGAGCAAAACCAGCTCTTGTCTCGCCAGGGAGGTTTGCTCCCTCCCCTGACTCAGGCAGCTCTTCAGTGCTTCCACTTGCCTCTGTGTGCCTTCCTCTCAGGGTGGTAAGAGCCACCATTTAGTGGGCAAATAGGTGCACTCGCTTCCATATTGTCCCGTCTCCTTCTCTCAGCAACTGTACGAGAATCTAGCTCCCTTTCACAGGAAAGGAAAGTGAGGCTGAGCCTGCAGGAGGACAACCTGGCAAGAGCATGGAACTGGGTTTGAACTTTGGTTCCTTACTGGGGCCTCAGTTGCAATAATCCATATAATGCATATGTACCAGAACCGTCACGTGTACTACAGGTGGAATCTTACAACGCCTGCCTGGCCCACCGCATGAGCTCAATATATGGAAACTGTTATTATTAGAACTATTAAGTATCATATTCAAGGGCTAACCACCAGGAACTAGGAGCACAGCAGGCAAACTCAGGTGCGTGTCTGGGGCTCCAAAGTCCAGAAACTTATTCCATTTCTTTTATCCCTGTAATACCTAAACCAGGGTCTGACACCCTCCAAATTCTAATGTTTGCTTGTGGGATGAGGGTTGGCACTGAGCTGAACATTGTGCATAGTGATTTTACAAGAAATGGTGTCCTCGACATGAATTCCTCTCCACAGCAAACCGTAGGGCTCCTGCATTTGTGGGGTAGGGATGAAGGATTTAGGCAGGAGAAGAAAATCTATGAAGAGCAGCTATTTCTAGCTTGAACTTTGTACCTTGGATTTACTCCCTTGTATGTGAGTCTCTGGATATAGCCTATTTTCTACCTTGCCTCCCTTTACCATGTTTCAATCTCCATGATGTCCTCCAATCTTTAAGCAATGTTCAAAGGCAACAGGTAGAAGATAGCATAGGGAGAATTCAGGGCCTGGGGAGAAAATAGGAGAGGATGGGTCCTTCCCCGACCCTCCAGGGATATCAGAGCTGCAGAGGACTCTTGACCTTGGCACAAAAAACACACAGATGGGCCAAATGAGAAATTTTGCTTCCTACCTAAAGGTCTGTCTGTGTCTGGGGAAGATTTCCTTTATTCTAGACTAAATTCTATATTTATATTCTAGATCTGTGACTTATTCTACATTTATAACAAGAGGCTGCATAGCAGAGCAGTTCACACAGGCTGAGTTGCCAGACACCTGGGTGTGAAGCTGACTAGCTATTTAACCATGGCCAAAGCATGCGAAATTCTTAGGACCTTAGTTTGCTGGCTGCCTAATTGGGAATACTTATGACTGGTTATAGGGCTGTTAAGAAAATGGAATGAATCCTCCTGGCACAGAGGAGGATTTACTATTTTTATAAAGCAAGTGAAACCTTGGGCATCATCTGGTTCCTTCTCTCTCTGCCTTGATGAGGAAGTGGGAACCAAGAGATTTAAGTGCATCCATATAGTTATACCAACTTCACATCTTGGGGGGAAAACTTACAAAATATCCCAACCTGTTGACAAACTCCATTTCCAGGTTTTAGTTTAGAAAGTATGGAAATGGTAGATTTGAAATTGGAACTTAAGGTTCATGGTTGCCAACCCAGACCCAGGAGGCAGTACAGTGGTGAGGTTAAAAGCACAGGCTGTGGGGTCATGACGTGGGTTCAAAGCTTGACTAAGTCGCTTACAAGCCATGTGATCTATAAAGTCAGACCCTTAGGCTCAGTTTTCTTCATCTTTAAAATGAGTCTAATAACAGTACCTATTTGCACAGAGTTTGTGTGCCTTTTAAAATAAAGATTAATTGCGTTCATGCATGTGAAGTTCTTAGATTAAGAATTGCATGTAATATATATCAAAAGATTATCTGCCATCTCTGTTTTTCTTAACTCACTAGTTACATAAATCATTTTTTTCTCCAGGTGAGCAAATTCTAAAGTTACAATTGTTAACGTTATGTCCTAATTTTAAATCAGTCTGATTGGAACTAACGAACTCCTGAATAACATAATGGAGTTATAATGTTTGATTTTGGTTTACTCACACTCTGAAACGTTTCACAGGATATTGAAGGGAAGGAGAGAAAAAGCAGTAAGTTCCTGTGCAAGACGCCTTGAGAAAAGCACAGAGACCTGGGCCTGCTCATGTGTGGATCGCCTAACCTCAACGGTGATTTCAGCAGTAATATTGACTTCTTAGCTTGAAAGGTGGTTGGATCATTACCATTGTGAATAAGCTTATGACTAATTGATAAAATTTTCAACACCCAGATTCACCCTTAATCGTAACAATAATAGCTACATTTTTTTCCCTTAATGACAGTAATATGAAAAAATGTCCAAAAAATGACATTCTGCCATTTTTATTTCATTGTGGATTGCATATCCATTCCAGTTTCTAGGGCCTTTTTTATTTAAAAAAAGTTAAGAGCAATAATTTTTGTCTGGTAGAGTGAAAAGTAAGCCTTCCCCAGCCCCTGAACCCAGCTCCCAGCTGTAGGATGATCAGATATCAGACAGCATGTGAGCTTATGCCTGTTGTAACTTTCCCTTTCACTCTCAAAACTGATTTTCCTTAAACAATAAACTAGCTAGTGATCTTCTCCAGTTTCCCTCTCTAGTGGCAATCACTGTCACCAGTTTCTTAGGTATTAGTATATTGCTAATTGATGCATATACAAATACATATATAAATACAACTCTACACACATACATCTTTCCTGCTCCTGGGTTTTACACAAATGGAAACCCCTGTTTTGCACCTTGCTTTTTTCCAGGGTCTATATTCAGTTGATATGTATCAGTACAGTTGGCTATATGATCACCAACTCTTCTGATTGTTGGGTACCAATGCAATTTCAGTTGTTAAATATTTTTAACCTGAACAGTAGATTTCCTCCTCACCAATTGACCCATGTAGATACATATTATTTGTGGGACTTTTTTCGCATTATTTGTGGTACATTTTTTTTTTAACCTCTTAATGATTTTTAGACTGGGCTTCTACTTATTATATTTTTATTTTTATTTTTTAGATACAGAACCTTGCTATGTCACCCAGGCTGGAGTTCAGTGGCATGATCATACTCACTGTAACTTCAAACTCTTGGGCTCAAGTGAGCCTTCTGCCTCAGCCTCCCAGGTAGCTGGGACTACAGGTGTGTGTCACCATTCATGGCTATTTTTTTAATTTTTTTGAAGAGAGGGAGTCTTAATATATTGCCCAGGCTAGCCTTTAACTCCTGGCCTCAAGCAACCCTCCTGACTTGGACTCCCAAAGTGCTGGAGTTACAGGCCTGAGCCACCATGACTGGCCTACTTACTCTTAAGAAGAGGTCTTTCACAATCTATAATATTTCAGAGTTTGTGATTCTTTTGGTAAAACAAATACTTCATTTCAAATTACTTGAAATTTCCTCTCCAAAATCATTTGAAGGAATCTGTTACTATCTCTATCAGTTTGATGCCTATATAACACTGAGCACAAACTATTCACAAACATTGCTCTATAATTACACAGATATAATAGTGGAAACTCTCTTCATAGAAATCAATTTCTTTTATTCCACATATACTTTGCTTTTCCCCAACATTGTGTATCTTCACTGGTATAAACATACCATTTGCTATAGTCCCTGGGAAGATGGCTTTAGCTAAAAAAGCTTGTGTTACATTCCCTGGCTGTCCAGTTAACAATCACAGCTTCTAGAAAAATCTTTTTTTTTTTTTTTTTCATAAGTTTAGCAATCTACATAAAGGTAATGAACCACATGTATAGTCAAAGGCCAAGATATCATGAGGACAGATATCAAGAAACTGTTTGCATCAGGGAAATGTTCCCTTTGTAGTTAATTCATTTACATAGTTCTATATGGAAAACTAAAAAGAAGTTCTTTCTGTTATTGGGAACAGGGTAGTGTTTTGTTTTAGGTTTATTGCTTTATTATTCATGTTTTTAATATCTCTTGGATATTGTACTAATCCAGTGATTCTCAATTGGGGGCAATTTTTCCCCCTAGAGGATGTTTGGCAATGTCTGGAAGCGTTTTCCATTGAAATGAGCAGCCAGGGAAGAGGGGTGGTGTTATTGGCATCCACTGGTTAGAGGCCAGGGATGCCGCATTGCCCAGGGCAGCGTCCTACAAGGAACATTATCAGTCCAAGATGTTGATAGTACCAAGCTTGAGAAACCCTAATCTAACTCTATTGCTCTTCAATTATTAAAAATACCTTACCCAAAAGTCTGCTTTTAATTATTTTTGTAATAGAGTACCATCAAAACCTACAAATAACTATAGAAACTAAATGTTATAAAATTTTACCATGAGTTACATGCCTTTAAAGATTTCATTTTTAGTATGCTTGGTAAAATTCAAAATAAAACTGACTCATGAACTGTGGGTAACTAATGATTCTAAAATAAATTTGAAGCCAGTTTGACCTCCTTAAGATGTGCTTGTGTCACTTTTTCAAGTATAGCAAAGAGAATGAATTATTCCTGTGGGTGCTGTAATCCTTCCCAGGTTACAGCCCACAAAAAAAGGGAATAAAATGATTTCATTTGATTGCATGCAATGCTTTTAATCATGAGGGAGGCAGTAAATGACTAGCAATATTTCTTTTTTTTTTTTTTGAGACAGAGTCTCACTATGTCACCCTCGGTTGAGTGCTGTTGTGTCACAGCTCACAGCAACCTCCAATTCTTGGGCTTACACGATTCTCTTGCCTCAGCCTCCCAAATAACTGGGACTATAGGCACCCGCCACAATGCCTGGCTATTTTTTTGTTGCAGTTGTTATTGTTGTTTAGCTGGCCCCTGCTGGGTTCAAACCCGCCTGCCTCGTGTATGTGGCTAGTGCTGTAACCACTGGGTTATAGGCACAGAGCCAACAAGTTTTTTTTTTTTTTTTTTAAATCATTGATAAATTTTTACCTTATGTGGGTTTTCTTTTTTGTTGTTATGTTGAAATTATGTTGTTACCCATGACTTACTTTGTTGGAATTGCTAGATCTTCTCATGGGACACATTTTTTTTTCTTGCCACTGCAACTGTTGCCCATAACAGGACCCTTGTCACGACAATGTCGGAGGACAACACAAGGCTGTTGAGGGGGCTTATAAGGGAAAAAGGTTCTAGGATGCCAGTCCTAGCCCTGCTTAGGGTTCAGAGATTGACTGCACAAGGGGTATGGGGAAGGAAGAAGGCAGGGGAAGGTGGAAAGCTACAGAGGAGGGCTGAGCCTCTGTGGAGGTGGCAGTCACATTGCTCGACCTTGGGACTTGCTCTTCTTAGGACTGATTGGGAGGTATAACAAAAAAAAAAAAAAAAAAAAAGGTATAGAAATTTCATCTCTAAGCTGGAGAAAGTTATACCACTCTTAAGACAGGAAGCATGCTCAGCACCTGTAGCACAGTGGTTACGGCACCAGCCACATATACAGAGGCTGGCAGGTTCAAACCCAGCCCAGGTCAGCTAAAATAACAATGACAAATGCAATAAAAAAGAGACAGGTATTGTGGTGGGGGCCTGTAGTCCCAGCCACTTGGGAGGTTGAGGCAAGACAATCACTTAAGCCCAAGAGTTGGAGATTGCTGTGAGCTGTGACACCACGGCACTCTACCGAGGGCAGCGTTGTGAGACTCTGTCTTAAAAAAAAAAAAAAAAAGAATGAAAGAAAAAGGACAGGAAGCAGGCTGGTATAAATTTGTAATAGACTCAAGCAATTCAAATTTTTGTAGATCAATAGTATTCAGTGTTAGTGTTAACATCGTCTGGATTAAAAAAAATGACAAACACGTCCCTTTTGACCAAGCCCTCCACCCCTCTCATTCATGCATGAATGTGCATTCGCACTCTCTCTCTCTCTCACACACACATACACACACTGCCTTTTCTCTTTAATGGGGCTTGACCTGCTATATCCCGTATACTTGGAAAAGGCAATTATTTTAATCCAAAAATAAACTTTCAGAGAGCCCTTTATTTCTAGAAATTATGTAATAAAACTACTCTAACTGATTTTGGTTGGAAAATAAGAGCTAATGGAAGCTGGCCGAAAACACCGTTCACAAACACGGATGGCAAGTTCCACTATAGATAATAAAGCCATGAACTTTTCATCTCCATTAACACTGTCTAAATATTTAGGTACATAATGAATTATAATTTTCATGCTTAATGTGTGCACTCTTTTTCCCTAAAGAGATATAAAAGCAGGGACCTAGTTTTACTTTCTTTCCTTAAAGACAGCACACTTTCCCCAAATAGACATCATCCCCCATTTCCATAATATGCAATGGACATACGGGCTGATGGACTGTGTGTACTTGAATTTCACCATGACTAATCCCACAGATGGTAGTCGGAGAAATGATTTCCTTCTCCTTCTTCTCCTTCTTTTCATTGAGGGTGCAAGAAACCAGGTTATGCTGATTGCATTTGTTAGGTAAAGTCCCTCTTATACTTCTGTCTTGCCCCCCAAAGGTATATCACACATCGAGACCCCTCACCCTCTCCCTCTTTCCTCTCTCTGCTCTTCCTTCTCTCACCCCCCTCCTTCCTTTCCACTCTGTGCTCTTCCTTTCCCCCAATCCCTCCCTTTCTCTCTCTCTCTCTCTCTTTCTTTGTCTCTCTCTCTCTCTCTCTGTCTCTCTCTCTCTCTGTCTCTCTCTCTCTCTCTGTCTCTCTCTCTCTCTCTCTTTGTCTCTCTCTCTCTGTCTCTCTCTGTCCCTCTCTCTCTCTCTTTGTCTCTCTCTCTCTCTGTCTCTCTCTCTCTCTCTCTCTGTCTCTCTCTCTCTCTGTCTCTGTCTCTCTCTCTCTCTCTTTGTCTCGTCTCTCTCTCTCTCTCTCTCTCTCTCTCTCTCTCTCTCTCTCTCTCTGTCTCTCTCTCTCTCTCGGCTCTCCCCTTCCCCCATCCCCCACTGTGTGCTAGGTCATTAAGTATCCTCATATCAAAATTGAGTACATAGGATTCATGTTTTTCCATTCTCGTGATGCTTTTCTAAGAATAATGTGTTCCACTTCCATCCAGGTTAATACAAAAGATGCAAAGTCTCCATTTTTTTTTAATAGCTGAATGGTATTCCATGGTGTACATATACCACAGCTTGTTAATCCATTCCTGAGTGGGTGGGAATTTAGGCTGTTTCCACATTTTGGCAATTGTAAATTGAGCTGCGATAAATAGTCTAGTGCAGGTGTCCTTGTGGTAAAAGGATTTTTTTCCTTCTGGGTAGATGCCCAGTAATGGGATTGCAGGATCGAATGGGAGGTCTAGCTTGAGTTCTTTGAGGGTTCCCCATACTTCCTTCCAAAAAGGGTTGTATTAGTTTGCAGTCCCACCAGCAGGGCAAAAGTGTTCCTTTCTCTCCATATCCACGCCAGCATCTGCAGTTTTGAGATTTTGTGATGTGGGCCATTCTCAATGGAGTTAGATGATATCTCAGGGTGGTTTTGATTTGCATTTCCCTAATAATTAGGGATGATGAGCATTTTTTCATATGATTGCTAGCCATTTGTCTATCTTCTTCTTCTTCTTCTTCTTCTTCTTCTTTTTTTTTTTTTTTTTGGCTAGGGCTGGGTTTGAACAGCATCTCTGGTGTATGGGGCTGGCACCCTACTCCTTTGAGCCACAGGCACTGCCGGCCACCCTGTCTGTCTTCTTTAGAGAAGGTTCTATTCATGTCTCTTGCCCATTGATGTAAGCAATTTTTTCATGTGGATTAATTTGAGTTCTCTATAGATCCTAGTTATCAAGCTTTTGTCTGATTCAAAATATGCAGATATCCTTTCCCAGTGTGTAGGTTGTCTGTTTGCCTTGGTTGTTGCCTCCTTAGCTGTGCAGAAGCTTTTCCGTTTAATTAAGTCCCACTTGTTTATTTTTGTTGTTGCTGCAATTGCTATGGAAGTCTTCATAAAATTTTTCCCAGGCTGATATCTTCAACTATGCTTTCTTTGAGGATTTTTATCATTTCATGCCTTAAATTTAGGTCTTTTATCCATCTTGAATAAATTTTTGTGAGTGGAGAAAGCTGTGGGTCCACTTTCAGTCTTCTACATGTGGATATCCAGTTCTCCCAGCATCATTTATTGAATAGGAATTCTTTCTCCCAGTGTATATTCTTGTTTCATTTATTGAAGATTAGGTGGCTGTATGTTGTTAATTTCCTGCTTTTCTATTTGATTCCAAATGTCTCTGTCTCTATTTTTGTGCCAGTACCATGCTGTTTTGACCATGATGGCCTTGTAGTACAGCCTGAAGTCTGGTGTGCTGATAATGCCCTCCACTTTATTTTTATTACTAAGCACTGCCTTAGCAGCTCAGCGCCCATAGCACAGTGGTTATGGTGCCAGCCACATACACCAAGGGTGGCCCAGCCCAGCTAAACAACTGTAACAAAAAAATAGTCAGTTGTTGTGGTGGGCACCTATGGTCCGAGCTACTTGGGAGGCAAGAGAATCACTTAAGCCCAAGAGTTTTAGGTTGCTGTGAGCTGTGACGCCATGGCACTGTACCAAGGGCAACATAGTGAGACTCTGTCCCCCCCACCTCCCACCCCCCAAAAAGAAGAACTGCCTTAGGTATATGGGTTTTTTTCTGGTTTCATACAAAATAAAGAATTATTTTTTTCCAAGTCTTCAAAGTATGATGTTGTATTTTAATAGGGATGGTATTGAATTGGTAGATTGCTTTGGGAAGTATAGACATTTTAACAATGTTGATTCTTCCCAGCTTAAACTGGTCAAAGCTATCTATGACAAACCCACAGGTAATATTTTACCTAATGGAGTAAAACTGAAAGCTTTTCCACTTAAAATCGGAACCAGACAAGGTTGTCCTCTGTCACCACTACTATTCAACATAGTGCTGGAAGTTCTAGCCAATGCAATTATGCAAAAGAAGGAAATAAAGGGCATCCAAATGGGAGAAGAGGAGGTCAAACTCTCCCTCTTTGCTGATGATATGATCTTATACTTAGACAACCCCAAAGATTCAACCACAAGACTCCTGAAGTTATCAAAAAATACCGTAGTGTCTCAGGATATAAAATCATTATCCACAAGTCAGTAGCCTTTTTATATGCCAATAACAGCCAAGGTGAGAGGCTAATTAAGGACACAACTCCCTTCACCATAGCTTCAAAGAAAGTGAAATACCTAGGAATATACCTAACAAAGGAGGTGAAGGACCTCTATAAAGAAAATTATGAAACCTTAAGAAAAGAAATAGCAGGGGATATTAATAAATGGAAGAACATGAATCTCTTCTTAAGAGCTGTCTAACAGAATATCTATTTCATTGCAAATGGGCTGTGATGGATTCCAGTCGGCTGAGCCTCTGAGGCTGGAGAGAACACCAGGCCTCTCTGCAACAGGATGTGGGAACTTGTCTCTCACCGCAAATTGAGTTCTTGGGGCAGGAGCTGGCTGCTGCAGGCTCTGGGCAAGACCATAGGTAGGAGGAGCTGGTGGCGGAAGCAGCAGTGCCAGCCCTGATTGTGACAACCTTAGTAGGTTTGTTCTGTGACTTATGAAGGTGGGGATAGAACTGAAACTATCCTAGCAGCCAGCAGTGTCCTGCCATGATAGCCTTTTGTTGTCAGGTGCAATGTAGTAAGAAGAAAACATCTTACTTATAAATGCTGTGTCTCTGGGTGTTGTGTGTGCCCATATAGACACCTCCCCTCAGAGGGTGGCCTGAAGGCCTTGGCAGAAACCCTCTGCAGATGTCACAGTGCACCATGGCTCACTCCAGGGTGATTGTGGGTATGGATGCTCTGAACCCTTCCCTGTTTCTACTGTGTTATTTCTTCTAGGATGAATTAAAGTAGAGGAAGCAGGATAGTAAAGCTTAGGTGGAGATGGTCCATCTCCCAAATGCTGTCACCTGTATTCTCAAGGTACTTGGTTGGACAATGAAGTTCACAAAGATATCCTAGATAAAGTGCTACCTACATACCTCACTACTGAATATTACTATGGTCACCTTAGAGGTACTTTCTCTAGGGAAGTTATCACTGATGCCAGCACCCAACCCACCCTTCAAAGCAACTTTGGAATCCTTTCTGGAATGGCCATCAGAGTTGTCATCGTACAAAGTGGAACAATTAAGTTCACAAACTCATCACAAAAAATGTGCTACACACATAATTTCTGAATACTGCTATGGTCCCCTTTGAAGTACCCCCCCTTGGCCATCTGGTATTCATAGTGATATTCAACAATGAGGTATGTAGGTAGCACTTTTTCTAGGATGAGTTCATGAACTTAATTATGTGACCTCGTATATTGATCAGTTGGATTTGTATAGCCTCTGTTTTTATAAACCAGGAGCTTCAAAATCACCTCATTCTATAAATTAGAAATTTCAACCTTCTCTTCCTGGTTATCCTACCAAATATCAGGACACAATTTTGACTGTGTCATGGCCTCTGATGGCTTGAACTTAAGGGATGAGGAAGTCAAATATGACTTTCTCTGTGTTTCTGAAGTCTGTTCTGCTGTAAGGTTTTGACTTCTTGATGTGAAAGGAATGATTATAGGTTGAAGAGAATATTGAGTAGGAATTTAGATAGTAAAGAATAATAAAGAGCCCTCAAATCACTTACTTTTGTTACTCCATTTTGTATTTTTTTTTTTTTTTTTGCAGTTTTTGGCCTGGGGCCGGGTTTGAATAGGCACTGTCCCCATTTTGTAATTTTTTTACAGAAAATTTAGGTTACATATGCTTAAGACATAATTCATGTAGCCTGCATAAAATAAAAATACCAAATTAAAAAATAGTCTTTTAAGAATTTACATCTTAACTAATGAAGTCATGGATAATTGAAAAATGCTTTTGTTTTTCATATTAGTGGGTTAGTTGGTTTTAGGATAATGTTTAATGTACAAACCTTAATATAATACAAATTCTTTCATTTTTCCTGTGTCTCCAACTATCTTACCTCAAAGACACCTTAATTTCAACTACAATTTCTTATGCTGTTCTATTTTAATATATAAATAGTATAAAGAAGCAAAAAACAGAACATTCTTACTTTGAAGTTTGAGATTGAAATTATTGGTGCCTGAGAAAGATAACGGTTTGACACGGGGTAAATAAAAATATTATGCTTCCTCTTTTTCTTCATCCTTTTCACACAAACACACAGACAAATGTTTCTGGGCAGTGAATTTCTTTTCTGCATTGGATGTGGAAGTTAGAAACTGGAAGAGTATGGTCCACGTTGAGTAAAATGGGGATGAGGCCAGCTGTGGGGTTTTCTAGAGACTTCCTTCCCAGCGTGTGAAAAAAATCTGTGTGAAGGGAACTGCTTAGGAGAGGAAGAATTCAAGAAGCTAACCAAGAGAGGTGGCAGCTGCTTGTCAGAGTTTGGTCAGAAGAAAGTAAAAATTATACATTACAAATGGAGGGTTGTGGAAGGTTCCACAAAGAGAAATGGATAATATTTTCAAACTTTACTACTATGATAACGTGGACCCCATCACCGTTGTTACCATTTCATTTCTTCTCCTTTTGAACTCTGAAGAAAATGCATTCAGTGTTCAGTAATCAGGATTAAGTCATATAATCATCTCACACCTCTTAGCCCACCTTTTCTCTCTCTTATAACTGCACAACAATCAGACTATACCAGCAGATGAGCAGCTGCTCTCACCTTTGCTGCCACGGGGGCTCTTCACTTTGGGTTGCACCTTTTCTCATTAAAATTGTGACGTTCTCAATTTCAAGCTTTCCCTGGTGTACATTCCACTCTTAGCACCTAGCCACCCTCTTTCCTCAGGCACCTTCATCTTTCCAAGGCGCTTCATGGTGCCAGCTGTGCTGGCTTCTCACTTAGCCGTTCACTCATGCTCTCATTCACTTTCTTCTGAGAGTTCTGGAGATTCCTTGCTTATGTGCTAAATCTAGTATGTGGCACTTTGCCACTATCTAGTTGAACATCTGTGCTTTATTAAAATCACTTATCCTGGGATACAAATCACTTTAATATTTCCCCCCCAAACTCTACATATACTTGTATAGTTAGCAATAAATTCTGGGAATTAATATTTTACACCTATTACTATTTTCATTATTGGAACTAGTAATCACATTTTAAAGTAAAATTTCACATAGAGTATGTCATTTGATCCCTCCTAAGCCTGGTTAATACCTATTATTACAGTATACTTATTTTTATAGAGGGGTAAGCTCTAGTAAATGATAGTAATGAGAACCAAAGCCCACAACTGATTCTAAATCCTGTGTTCACCCCAATTTACCCTAGGAATCATGGCTTTCCTTGTAATTCCTGTATAGCTATTAGTTTGAGTTTAAGTTCTCAGCTTACACACAAAATTTTATAGCAGTTTCACACTCTGATCCAAAAAGTTTCCCACCTAGCTCTAGTAAATGACCTTCCATCCCAGAATCTCTAACCATCGTAGGGGGTGTGATAACAACTTGTGGTTGTGACCATCTGAATTGAGCAGATCTGAATTGAGCAAGAGACTGGGGTTTATAGGATTCAAGGCCAAAACCTCAGGGTTGAATTTGTAACATCATACACAATCTGCAAAAGAGAAACAGCTATAAGAAGACAAACAATTCTGCTTGCTTTTTAAAAATGTTTGGTTTGTGTGAGTTGGTGTGCAAGTGGAGTATTTAGGTAGATGATTATATTAGGTCTCTTTTAGCTTTGACTAATTCCAGAAACACTGCCTCTTAGAGATGGTGACACAAGCCACTCAAATGGTGATTCAGGGGCCTGGGACACCACTGGTTCATGTATTGCCTGCCTGGGATGGTGTTTTTTGTCTATCTGGCTTCAACTTAAAACTTATTGCTGGGGGAATGTTGAAGAAGGGTGTAAACAAATATAATAGGAGAAAGAAGTTACGATATCGGAAGTTTTGTGGCAAAAATTGGATTGATAGCAACACATTTATACAAAATAACTTCTATACGATTAAAAAAGTGAACAAAGTTTTAACATCTGTGGTTAATTCAAAGAACAGAAATAAAACACTTAACACATCAAACCTTTTCCTGTCTTATGATTTTATAAATACTAAATGGTTTTCAGAAAGAAAAAAGTACTATAAGAAGTCACCTATTTTTAGATAGTTGTTTTAATTAAAAATTTAAACCACACTGATATAATACTTCATATCCCTTAGGATGGTTATTAGCAAAAAGGCAGAAACTATTTAATCACAAGGCTGGTGAGGAGATGGAGAAATTGAACCCTACACACTGCTGGTGGGTCTGTGAAGTGGTGCCGCTGCTGAGGGAAGCAGTATATGGATTCCTCAAAAACTATGAAATTACTATATGATTTAGCAATTCCACATCAACACATTTACCTAAAAGAATTCAAAGGAGGGACTGAAACAGATATTTCTAGATCCATACATAGCAGAATTAGCCACAATAGTGGAAAGGTGGAAATAACCCAAGTGTCTGTTGGTAGATGAGTGGTTTAGCAAAGTGTGGCATGTACGTGCAACGCAACATTATTCAGTCTTCAAAAGAAAGGAAATTCTGACACATGCTGCAACACGGACAAACTTTGCAGGCACTGGACTAAATGAAATAAACTAGTCACAAACAACAAATATCACATGACTTCACTTGGAGATACCTAAAGTAATCAAATTTATAAAACAGAATGTGGAATGGTGGTTTCTGGACCCTGGAGAAAGGAGGCAATAGGTAGTTAGTATTTAATGGATAGAGGATTTTAGTTGGGCAAGATGAAAAAGTTCCTGAGATGGATAGTGGTGATAATTAGCCTATAATGTGAATGTACTTGATGCCACAGAATTGTATGCTTAAAAAGAGTTAAAATGAGCCAAACACAGTGGCTGTAATCCCAGGCTCTTTAGGAGGCTGAGAAGGGAGGGTCCCTTGAAGCCCGGAGTTTGAGATTACCTGGGCAACATAGAGAAGCTCTGTCTCACAAACAGACAAACAAACAGAAACAAAGCCAGGCATGGTGGTGTGTGCCCATATTCCCAGCTGCTTCAGAAACTGAAGTAGGAAGATTGCTTGAGCTCAGGAGTTTGAAGTCTCAGTGAGTTATGATCATCTCACTAAACTCTAGCCATGGTGACAGAGTGATACCTTGTCTGCAAAAAAAAAAAAAAGTTAAAAATGGCAAATTTTATGTTATGTGTCTTTTACCACAGTAAAAAATTTAATAAGAGTATTTAGGGGGATTCTGGGAAGATGGCCGAGGGGTAGCCTCCTCAGCAGAGGCTTCTGAGCAGAGGAAGAAAAACTGGACAGAATCGGACTCTATGAAGTCAAAGGTGGGGAGCTGAGCAAAGGAAGAAGTTCAGCAAGCTATAATTCCAAGGAAGAGCATTCAAGAAAACAAATTACAGGTACAAAGCCTATTGACTAGAGGATGGGAGACCCCTCCCCCAAGCAGGAGACCTGCCAAAGGCTATCTGTGATTGAGCAGGGAACAAAAGACCTCTCATTTTACCTTGTTGGAGAGAGCCACTAAACTCCAGGTCTCTTTTTCCAGGGAGGTCCCACTTATGAACCTAGACACCACCCTGCCAGGCATAAAATTGAACAGATATTTTCCCCCACAAGTCCAAACTCCAAGTCCACCCTTTCCCCTTTGCATAGTGGTCTGAAGTTCTGACCCCTGCAGAGCACAGAGTGTTTGGCCTTGTCCTGAGAGATCTGGGCATAGTGTGAACCACCAACCATCAGGACGGAATCTGTGACTAAGAGGGGGAAAGAGGGTGTGGGAAGAAAGGAACACAGCAGGAGGATGAACAGTCCTTTGTTTATGACTATGCCCAGCCAGTGGTAGTGTTGACTCTCAGTTTGGGCTGTGTCTGGTGAGATGGGGTGCAGAACCCCCAGCTCTGATAGCACCGACGGTGGGAGAGTGATTGCCCTGTGTCAGCTGAGTTTGGAAGACAGGGATGGTCCCAAGCTCCTGCTGGGCCTATGAGCAGAGGCTTGCTAGGTGTGGACTGAGACCTGAATGCAAGCGCATGGTTCCCTGATTCTAACAGAACCCTCAAGCAGTGGCTTACTGGGTGTGAACCATGACATGAGGACTAGGGTATGGTCCCCTGTCTCCAGTGGGGCTGGTGAGCAGAGGCTTACCAGGTGAAGATTGAGACCTGCAGGTGGAGTGTGGTGCCCTGACTCTAACAGAGCCTGTGAACAGAGGCTTGCCAGGCAGTGGACTGAGACTGGCAGGTAAGGGCGTGGTCCCCTAACTCCAACTGGTCTGGCAAGTAGAGGCTAGCTGGGTGTGGACTGAGACTGATGGGCAGGGGCATGGCCCCCGGCTCCAACTGGGCCTCTGAGCAGAGAAGCTGACAACAGTGTAGACTGAGTCTTGTGGGTGAGAGTGTAAATCCTTGGCTCCAATTGTGCTATTGGACACCCTTGAATCCCTCTCTGTTGAGCAGGGTTTACATTGCCTGAGACAATTTAATTGGAACCCGTGTCTGGGGCTGTTCACTTGGAGACATTCTGAGGTTGACCTTTGAAGTTCTGTAGCGGAAAGGAACTGAAGGGTGGGGGCTAGGTGCCGCAGCTGTTTGTATCTCTTCATAGTCGAGATTTAAACTTAATACAGTGGTTTCTTAGGATGGGGTAGAGGTTGGCTGATATCAAAAGAGCTAGCTTGTGCTATCTTACCAAGTAGGTCCACAAAGTCTCCAGTCAAAACTCTGAAAGGGGCCTTTATAAGGCTGTAGGAGATAAGCCACAATTACAAAGCCTAGCACTTTGGTAAGGGGCTATCTCTACTACATGGGAACCCCAATTCAATCTCACCCCACCAGTTCTAATAACCAAATGTTGGAAAATAAACATGGTGTGGACCCAAGAGAAGAACTCTGGCAACATAAATAACCAGAGTAGATCACCCCCACCCCAAGAAATGACAAAGGAGATACAACTGAAGATGCCATGCATAGACAAATGGCAGCAAGGTCAGAAATCGAATTCAGAATATGAATTTCAAATAAGATAAATAGAATGGAAGAAAAGATAGAAATTGAATTCCAAAGAGTAGTTCCAAACTTGTCTCAAGAAATTAGTACATTCAAAGCACAAGTCACCAAAGATATGGACATAATGAGAAAAGAGACAGCAGAGCTCAAGTAAATGAAAAAGTTAGTTGAGAAGCTCCAAAATACAGTAGAATCTCTCAGTAATAGAGTTGACCAGGAGAAGAAAGGATTTCTGAAACTGAAGACAAAGCTTTTAAACATTCCCAAACACTCAAAGAGGCATACAAATGGAGAGCAAAAACTGATCATTCCCTGAGAGAGTCGTGGGATCACTCCAAAAGATCAAACATTAATCTTTCAGGAATACCTGAAGGAGAAGAGGATGGTCCTAAAGTCACAGATGCTCTACTCCAAGAGATTTTGGAGGAGAATTTCTCAAGTATTGCAAGAGATACAGAACTTCAGATACCAGACAGTTTTAGAACCCCAGGAAGACTCAATCTAAATAAAGCATCTCCTAGACACATTGTGACTAACTTTGCCAAAGTTAAGACGAAGGAGAAAATTCTGCAAGCAGCCAGATGTAAGGAAAGCATCACCTCCAAAGGGAGAAGTATCAGAATGACTGCAGATCTCTCAGCCAAAACGTTTCAAGCCAGAAGAAGATGGTCATTGACCTTAAGTCTCCTAAAACAAAACAACTTACAGCCAAGAATCCTGTATCCAGCTAAACTGAGTTTCATTTGTGATGGAGAAGTCAGAAACTTTAATGACGTAGACATGTTGAAGAAATTTGCCATAACTAAACCAGCTCTCCAGAATATTCTCAGACCCATCCACCACAATGACCAGTGCAATGCTCTACCTCCAAAGTAAACTTACCCAGAAATTTTTGAACAAAACCCAACTTCCACAGTGGTGAAAGGATTAAAAATGTCCACTAAACATCTGAAAATCATGACACCCAAAACACAACCAGGCTTATCAATTCTCTCAATTAATGTGAATGGTTTAAATTGTTCTTTAAAGGGGCTGACTGGATACATAAACTCAGACAGGATATCTGCTGTATACAAGAATCTTACCTTACCTTAAAGAATAAAAATAGACTCAGGGTGAAGGGACAGACTTGTATAATATAGGCAAATGGAAACCAAAAAAAAGCAGGGGTTGCAATTTTAGTAGCAGATACAATTGGCTTTAAACCAACAAATATTAACAAAGATAAGGAAGGTCACTACATATTTATCAAAGGAAATACCCAACATGAAGAGATTTCAATAATTAACATTCATGCACCCTACCAGAATGCTCCTCAATTCATAAAGCAGACCCTAATGAATATGAACAACTTGATATCTTCCTCCACTATAATAGTTGGAGATTTTAACACCTCTTTGACAGTTTTGGATAGATCCTCCAAGAAGAAACTAAACAAAGAAATATTAGACTTAAACCTGACTCTAGAACAAATAGACTTTACAGAACTCTGCAGAACATTTCATCCTAATAAAACTGAATATACATTCTTCTCATTAGCCCATGGGTCATCCTCCAAAATTGATCATATCCTAGGACACAAGTCTAACCTCAGCAAATTTAAAAGTGTAAAAATTATTCCTTGTATCTTCTTAGATCACCATTAAATAAAAGTTGAATTCAACAGCAATAGGAATCTTCATTCTTAAAGTTATGAAAATGAAATAATCTTAGCCTGCATGACACCTGGATCAAAGACGAGATTAAGAAGGAAATCACCAATTTTTTGGAATAAAATGATAATGAAGACGCAAATTATCAAAACCTGTGGGATACTGCAAAGGCAGTCTTAGAGGGAAATTTATAGCATTGGAAGCCTTCACCAAGAAAACAGAAAGAGAGGAAGCCAACAACTTAATGGATCATCTCAAGCATTGGAAAAACATTCCAATGGCAAACCCAGCAGAAGAAAAGAAATAACCAAAATTAAATGAAATTGAAAACAAAAGAATCATTCAGAAAATCAACAAAACAAAAAATTGTTTTTTTAAAAAGATTCATAAAATTGATAAACCTTTGGCCAACCTAACCAGAAATAGAAAAGTAAAATCTCTAATATCGTCTATCAGAAACAATAAAGGAGAAATAACAATAGACACTTGAGAAATTCAAAAAATCTTTAATAATTACTACAAAAATCTCTATTCCTAGAAATATGAAAATCTGAAGGAAATGGACCAATACCTAGAAGCACACCATCTTCCCAGACTCAACCAGAAAGAACTAGAAATCTTGAATAGACCTATATCAATCATTGAGATAGCATCAACAATATGAGATCTCCCTAAAAAGAAAAGTCCAGGACCAGATGGCTTCACATCCGAATTCTATAAAACCTTTCAAGGGGAACTAGTACCTGTATTATACAATGTTTTCCAAAGCATAGAAAAAGAAGGAATACTTCCCAGCACATTCTATGAAGCA